>CM056604.1:20825284-21090642 GCA_029721355.1 Tegillarca granosa
TTATGTATCCATTTGAAAAATAAACTGACTTTTGTTAAAATTTCCATTAGGTGTATTAAATATATTTAGTGACTATTTCGGCCACCAGAATTACAAACACTGACACCGTATACTAGTATTTCTGATGCTACTTACTTGGTGTCCGTTATCCAACATAGTTTCCAACAACTTTTCTAAATTGGAATTTGGATCTACCTCCTGCAAAAAGTTAAATGAGAGCAAGAGTAAATTAAATAAAGCGCAATTTCTGTCGGTATTTAAAAAAATAACAAAATAATAATCAATAATTAAAACTAATTTATTCTTTATGAAAATAAGTTGGTTTCATTTTTCACAGGTAAAAATAATTCGTGTAGAACATAATTAGCTACGAGAGTTCTGCAGTCTGCAAGATATCAATTTCTTTTTTTTTTCTATTAGAAAAAAAATTATTTCATTTCTTTAATAAAGCAAGCTTATTAAAAGCAGTTTAAGGTTATGGGATTTTTTGTAACGCAATTACATAAAGTGAGAATGTAACAGTGGCAAGTGTCCTTAAATTTAAAACGAAAATGCATTAATAATAATTCGAGAACAAACATGGATTTAAATCTCTTCTTTATCATTTTATTGAAATAAATCATCGGTCATAAATCATCACCCCGCCCCGCCCCGCCCCGCTCCGGCCTCCTCACTTCCCCAAATTTAAATAAATGACATTGTGCCATGTGTCATTTACAAATATATTTATTTATATAACAAAATATTTCTATAAAGGCCAAATATATGAAAATTCAAATGCAAATTTTCAGTTTAATATTACATTATATCAAAATTAATTTTTTTTTACATATAACACGTATGTTACCAGAGTATCTATTTCCTCTTTAGTAAACGTTGTCTTGGTATCTGTTTGTGTTCTCTTCTTCAGACTACTACCTTTTACATCTCTTTCCAGCAGGTCGGATTCAATCACTTTTAAACATCTGATAAAATCTTTAACAAAGCATTTTCTAATTCATCTAAATGAAAAGAGTTTGTTACATTTAAAAAACAACAAAGCCAGCATACATTGACATCATTTCGTAATCGCCTCAAAAAAATTCGTCAGCGCTAAATAAATCTTTTGTTTTTGTTTATCACTCTGAAGAACGTTTTTATTTATTTTATTTTATTTATTTTATATTTTATTTTATTTTATATTTTATTATTTTATATTTTATTTTATTTTATTTTATTTCATTTTATTATTTCATTTTATTATTTTATTTATTATTGTATTTTATTTTATTTTATTTTATCTATTTATTTTACTCTATTTTATTTTATTTTATTATTTTGTATTATAGTTTGTATTCAGTAACAAAAAACACAAATAAGACCCGTATTTGCCGATTGGCATGCATGCATTATTATTGATTTAGAGGACACTGACAATAAACCTTCTGACTTTGGATGCTCAGCAGATATAATTAATGAAAATTATGTTGTTTTGTCTAAGTGATACTAAGATACTAACCACCCTTTTTATTTTACGTACAAATAGTGTTCTTACACTCAACAATCATCAATCACCTAAACCTAAAATGAAATCAAAAAAAAAAAAAAAAAAAAAAAAAAAAAAAAAAAAAAAAAAAAAAAAAAAAGGGGGGGGGGGGGAAGAAAACATACTTAGTACCTATTATTTTTTTATTTTTATTTATTTATTTATTTATTTTTGAAATTATATTATAACATTGTCTGTATTTAAATTCATTTTTGAATTAGTCCAATACTCAAGTAATAAAAAAAAAAGACGATTCAAGGGAAGTCAAAATTATGTACAGTGACGACATTGGTTTAGGAAGTCGACTTTATAATTATTATTATTATATTATTATCATTATTATTATTATTCATCAACCAAAATTTGCAAAACATGAAAGAACAGTCACTAACCATTTTCAAGTTCTGGTCAAACCCGACCGGGCCTCGTATAATTACAAATCGTCCTTTGCACATGATAATTGTGTTTTCTGACGTATTTTATTCCCGTTCTATGCATTAATATATAGTGAATAAAAGTGTCTCTTATTTTATTGAAGAAATTCTAACCCAACTGGTTTGCAATATACTGTGTCTAGTCAACAACCACTTTTGAATGAATTATACAAGACAAATTTTAAAGTGATATATGACGTCTAATTTCGGTATTATTTGTCTACTTTACCAAGAAAATAGCCCCCAAAAAGTTTCCTTTCGTCGATAAAATGTAAACACAACATGCAAGTAAGTTGTTTTTTTTAAAATAAGGAATCAATGTTCACATACCTGCTAGCTGCTTCTTGTGTGGCCGTCCACAACTAGAAGGAATTAAAATAAGAAAAAACAAAATCGTCCAAGCTCTAACCTCGACACGAACCATCTTCGTCAAATCGTCGAATGAGGTATATATAAAACTGCACTTCTTAAATAGGAAAACAAATGGATGAAATCAGTTCAAAAAGGGCGGGTAACAATAATCTTGTTAGGAATTCAGAACAAGGGGTCTATCAAAGGATTATCGATTTAATCCACCCCTGCTATAGCTCCCCATATATAATTTTTACTATGAATAGAATTCATATAAGGTAGGAGTTTCTTTCCCCCCCCCCCAATACATTTATTGTTAGTAAAAAAAATAATTTGAAATATACATACTTTTTATCTGTATAACCACCCGAAGTGGTAACTGTTGTTTTATACGTTTTTATTCCCTGTAGCACTATGTTGGAGGTCGAGGGTTCAAACCCTTACCGGGTTTGACCAAGATTTGAAAATTAGTAGTGACTGTTCTTTTTGCCAAGCACTCGGCATTTACAAAAGAAGAGACCTTAAAAACCGATGCCCCATGTCACAACAGACGTCGAACATTAAAGAATCCTCCTTACAAATTGTCTTTTAAAAGCGCAAAATTTCTGCCACTTCACCTTTAGCTGATGACATCTCGATATAAGTTAAATATTCTTGACTGGGACGTAAAACCCCATTAAATCAAACAATCAAACTCGGTAGCACTGACCTTTTTGCACTTAGACTACTCATGATCTGACATTTTTAAACTATATGTATTAATATCTACACCATAACTTCTCTCTCTCTCTGATGGCCGAGTGGTCTAAAGCGCGCGCTAACGGATCACAGTGCCTCTCACCGCCTGGGTTCGAATCTCACTCGAGACAGATCCTAGTGTGAAAAAAGTTTGTCAGTTCGCTTGCCAAAAGTACTCCGCACTCCGCTTTCCTCCACCATCCCAGAACTGACCGCCTCGAAATAAGTGAAAGATACTTGACTTGGGCGTAAATCACCATTACTCCACTGCTCTCTCTCTCTCTCTCTCTCTCTCTCTCTCTCTCTCTCTCTCTCGTATAACATATAAATGAATGTAATGAATGGAAAACAAAAACAAAATTCCTCCTTTTATTTTGATTTTAATGCCTAAAGGTTTTATGTTTTTCATAAAATTGCCTACATATATTAAATACTCATTTACAAATTCAAACTTATACAAAATGTACTATCTATTGCATTTTATAATTAAAACCACACGTTTCAGACAGGCCGCCGTCATCAAGCATTAGACGTACATCCACGGATTTTGTGAAATTTTTTTTAAAAAAAATGTCCTGTTCTTTGCAATAATCTTCTATGGTTTATATGTATTTTGGGTAAAAAAAAAACCTGTTCATTTTGAAATTCTTCAAATCTAATGCTTGACTCAATAATTCGTCTGAATCGTAGTCGGAGAATTTGACCATTGTGTATGGAATTCAAAACCCCCGTGCGTTTGTTTTTCAACTTGAACACTTTCGCTCGTGCGTGAAATAACATTAAAATTTATTTTGAAAATTTAAAAAGAGAAAAAGAGGACTTTAATCGGGATTCGAACTCACAAACTCTTCATTGCGAAGCAGGCTCACTATTCATTGGGCAGGGTAAGACTCACGATTTATAGGTGTTAAAAGGGGGATATATACATGTATTTAGTATTTGCCTTCAAGATTCTCTTTTTCAAGAGATGCAAGATTTTGATTATGTGTTTTGAATAAAATAACAAGTATTTTAAATTGCTATATGAACGGTTACTTGCTTTAGTATTAGTGTTTGTAAATGGTAATTAGTTACCAACCTCGTCGTCGGGCTTAATCAATTCAAAACACCTTCGCACGTGTTCATAATCCATCACAGCTTCGCGCTTCGGGATCACTGAGCGCACGTGCACAGGTGTTTCAAATTGATGAAGCCCGACGACGAGGTTGGTAACTATTAGACTAACAAATGGATATTTAGATACCTTGGTCTTTAAGGTACTGGTTATTGAACAGATAGGTATGAATTACCTGGTTACATGCACGTGTGATCAGTAATTATGACTGACTGTTGTCGTGTGCAGGGTTTTAAATAAAAAATTAGACACATTCGAAATACTGCATGGTGTTATATGACATGTTTATGATATTAAAAAAAGAAAATAAAAAATATCAATATTATCACCAATTGTGTCATCTCGTCAAATGGTACCCTATTATAAATCTTTCAATATTTCATTCAGATAAAAATAAAAGAAAATGGTCATATAATAATTCAAAACAATTGTTTCATCCAGAAAGTAAAAAAATAATCATCATATGACATTACCTCGAAGATAAATTATCGACTCAGCACTCAAAATTTCTTTACGGTTAGTTATGCTTGTAAAATTGTTCAGTAGTGCGAGTTCATATCGGAAATCACTGTAATTTTTGGCAGGTTGGTTTAAAGCGCGCGCTTATAAGTAAGGGCGGATCTCTCTCTCTCTCTCTCTCTCTCTCTCTCTCTCTCTCTCTCTCTCTCTTGAATTTCAAAGGGGTAATTGGATTCCAAACCCCTCCCCCTTGAATCCGCCAATGGCGGATCAAAACGTCTCTTACCGCCTTAGTTAGAATACAGCTTGGATACATCATAGCGTCAGAAAGTTAGTAAGTTCGCTTGCCCAAGGTGTGTGGTTTTCTCCCGGCGCATCGGTTGTCTTCACCAACCCAGAACTGACTGCTTCAATATAACGGAAAGATTTTTGACTGGGCGAAAAACACGTACCCTAATAAACATGGTAAAAAGCAAATTAAAATGTTAAATGAACCCGAGTGGCATAAGAATTTCCTTAATGGCATAAACAGAATCTGCAATTGAAGACTTTTAAAATAGATAAATAGCATTAACATTACTTCAAACATAAATGAAACGGACTTTAATAATAATAATAATTATTATATATCGCAATATATGAAAGAATAGAACGTCTGAGATATAATTTTGAACTAATTATTTATTTATTTATTATTATTTCACTATAATCATTAGTCAGCGTAATAAAACAATTAAAATTACCCATTTTCAGCCGTCTTGATTTTTGAAACTTATTTTAAACTAAACATGCAAAACATTTTATGATCGACTAATCTTCAAATGTTTAGCTTATCTATTTTATCTGTCAACATTTTTGGCCCCTAGTGTCACTGATGAGGAATGACTTTCCGACATTTGCACATATGGCCAATTAAAATTATCACAGGTATTTTTATTACACATTTAGTTAGCTGAATTTCAGTTGGATCGCTTTAAGAAATACGATTGTTTTCAGCTATTTCAGACGATGAGTACCTTAATTCAAGTTAAGGTGGACTTTGAAATAATATAACATTTTTAAACATACATATTTTATTTTGAACGTACAAGAGTTCTGAAAAAACTAATGTTTCATTACCTGCTTGTTTTCAGTATAACCGCTAGGCACAATTTGTCTAGTGTTTATCAAATCCAACTTACTTTTGAACTAGTTACATCAAAATGAACACAAAACATTGTTTAATAAAGTGTTACCACGGGATTTTACCTGCGTCACAAGAAGTAAAAGCAGGTCAAGTAATGGGGTCGGCCCTGTCTATGATCAGTCCGTCGCACCCAAACGGTGCATAGTCAGTATGAATAAAATTTTACCCAGTTGTTTTGCACACATCGGTAATGTGAACATCCAATTTTACTTTTATAAACTTTTTCCATTTTAGATAAAAATTTTAATCGATTGTTTTGAATCCGGCGAACAAATCACGGTGCTAAGTTTGTTTGTGTAATCCATAAATCTCGAAAACTTTTATCAAATTAAATACAAACAAATTACCCTGTCATTTTGCACACATCATTGATGCTAACCTTTTATTTTGTTGACATTAAATGACTTTTTGTATAAATATTGATTGTGGAACTTTGTCATTTTTACAGACAAGCATATAAACAATTTTGGAACTTAAGATTTATTATTTTTCAACTGTTTGGCTTATGTTTTTTATCTATCAAACTTTTCGGTCTTAGTGTCACTGATGAGGAATGAATTTCCGAAATGTGTATATCTGGCACAGCAAAATTTAACAGGTGATTTGTGTTTTACATTGATTTGAGTCTCGTCGTAACTGAAATCGCTATGCGATTGTAAATCAACTTGCTATCTTCCTATTTCAAAACTTAACCGCGTTTTATCCTGTCATGGAGTTCCCATCCAAAAGAACCATGATTTTCTTTTTGTAACGCCAAGTGCTTGGCGAAAAAACAGTCACTTTCAAGTCTTAGCCGGTCAGACCCGGTCGGGGTTCGAACCCACGATATCCCACTTACTGAGCAAGCACTCTACCAACTAAGCAACCATAGTGATGTCCGTAGTCGGGAGTTATTAAATCACAGATCTCAATGTGCCTTGTTTGGCTGTTTCTATCATTATCATACATTGTGACCTGTTCATAGTTACCTTGGCTGATCTTAAGTATGTGTTTTTAGTAAAAATTCCTTACTTCTATTTTCAATGATTTTAAAAATGAATCTAATATCTTCTTTTTTAAGAGTTTCAATGTGCTACAATTGATCAATGTTTATGAAACAAGAGATGTTTGTGAAACACTTATGCCCCATCCTTCTTGGACGGATATTATAGGGTGCACAAGCTTTTATTATGGCAGTATACATTATGGGCAGTGTACATGGAATGAAATTGACCTTTTGAACTTAAAATCAATAGGTGTCATCAACCAGTACTATCTGAGATGCATAAATCTATCAAGTATTATGTGTTTAAGCTGAAAAAAATTAAATTATAGGTTGCACAAACATATAGACTTTCAGACATGTTTGACTGTACTTCTAAATTATAAATTATTACCAATATAATTATATTCAACCAACCTGATTATATATGTTATATCAGTAAATAATTTGATCAACCTTTGTAGAGATAATGAACGTAAAGCAAATAATTGGAATTTTTCTAAGTCCAAGGTGTCAAAAATTGCTCGTTCATACCCAAAACAGAACTTGACCTTGATATTCTATTGATCAATCTGTATACCAAATTTCATTTCAGTATGTGCAACGTCTGCAAAGAAAATGAACGGAAACTGCAAATAATTGGAATTTATTCAACCAACCTGATTATATATGTTATATCAGTAATTAATTTGATCAACCTTTGTAGAGATAATGAACGTAAAGCAAATAATTGGATTTTTCTAAGTCCAAGGGGGATAACTGTGTCAAAAATTGCTCGATCATACCCAAAACAGAACTTGACCTTGATATTCTATTGATCAATCTGTATACCAAATTTCATTTCAGTATGTGCAACGTCTGCAAAGAAAATGAACGGAAACTGCAAATAATTGGAATTTATTCAACCAACCTGATTATATATGTTATATCAGTAATTAATTTGATCAACCTTTGTAGAGATAATGAACGTAAAGCAAATAATTGGATTTTTCTAAGTCCAAGGGGGATAACTGTGTCAAAAATTGCTCGATCATACCCAAAACAGAACTTGAACTTGATATTCTATTGATCAATCTGTATACCAAATTTCATTTCAGTATGTGCAACGTCTGCGAAGAAAGTGAACGCAAACTGTTGGTGGATTGACAGATCGACCGACCGACAGACAGCAGCAAAGCAATATGCCCTCCCATCTTTGAAGGGGGGGATAATAAATACAATTCAGAATGCAAATGGAGCTAAAACTGCATGCAACTAGTATTAAATAATGCAAATTATTGAATCAAATATGTAACAAATACCAATTTCTTCTGAGGAAGCATGCTACTAGACCCCTAAGAAGTTTTTATCTGGTGCAAAGTTGTGTCCCCACTTGACCAAACTCTGGAACTACAACTTGGGGAAGGGGTTCTTCAGAACATCTGGTATTTTTGTTGAAAATCTTTTGAAAAAATTATTAAGGTAAATATCGAACAAATGTTCATCCCGAAGCTTACAATTTATTGGAAAATTCCTAGAAAATTTGTTTTCCCAATACATAATTAAAAAAAGTCCATTAAAACAGAATTAATATCCAATTAATGAGTAAAAAATTAAAAACCTTTTATTATTGTTTAAAAATGATAATACAATTAATGAATGAAAAAGTTAAAAAAAAAAAACTTTTATAACTGTTCAATGATAATAATAATAATAATAATAATAATAATAAATTATAATAGACTAAAATAAAATTAAGTACATGTAGATTATAGACCAAAATAAAACTAAGTAGATTATTTTGAAAAAATAATATCATGAAGCTTTGATTAGAAATTTTTTATTCTTCCCTGAGAACAGCTACAAAACAAAGACAAACAAAAGCCAAAGATACAAAAAAAAAATGAACCACAATAATTAGACTATACAATGAATTACCAGGCAGTGCTTATTTTTCAACTTTTGGAGTTGTTACATTTTAGAGATAGAATTGTTATCATTAAACAACTTATAATAAATTCCCCCAAAAAGTTTGTAGAAATCATTGATTATATTCAATACACAACTATAATTAATAAAAATTAAGTGATCTGACTACATCCAGGGAGGTATATAGCTAGTAATCTAGGTCCCTGCTACATCATATACTCAAGTTTAAACACATCATCGATTAATGACTGATCTAACTTTTTTGCTTAGAAGGACAACTACATGTATGATAAAACGAACAACAAAATGAACAACAAAATAAGTCTTAAATGAGCAATGAAAGAAAAGTTTGAAGTTAAACACTATGCCTCATGACATCATAAGAAAATTGAAAGGCCAAGATCATATGTTAAACTATCTTGTATTTAAAAATACATCAGATTATAATTACATACCTTATAGGGTTTGGTGAAGTTTGAAATTAGACATTAAGAGAAACCAGTAAACAAGCAGAGAAAAACAATATGCCTCCCTAATCTTCAACATCAATTGATCTAGAATTCAAATTCAGAAAATGTATTGTCTATATTTTGCTAATGTGTGCCTGTAGTTGCTTGAACATTTGGTAGTTGTTTTTTTTTTAAATGACAAATGAAACTCTCCAAAAATACATTTAACAAGCACATTCAGTAAACAGATATCCCTGCCAAAGGAAATTTTGTGATCAGCAAACGCTTGTACATTTCTTGCTACTTTTGATACAGCAAATTAAAAAAAAAAAAAAAAAAAAAAAAAAAAACCCTCTGCCTATCAAACTCAAGTTGACAAGATCTTCTATCCCTGTTGGCTGTGAACCAATTTATGTAAGCTTCTACTAAATAGTTTAATAAATGAATTTAAGACAAGACCCATCAGAGAGCCATAAATACATTCCTTTCCATAATGCTTATAATATTATGATATGCAATCATAGTAAAATATATATGATGACTTAGTATATGAATTATAATAATGCTTGCATCTACTTACAATTAATTGGATGATGTGGCATATATATATATATTATTATATTATATATATATACATAGGTGTATTTGAATAACTGAGGTGATCGCATTTAAGATTGCACAAAATATCAGGTCTGTATAAATTTACAACTGACAACAATTATTTACAGTTATTGTTGTCAATTTCAACATTATATGTGTAAGTAATGATAATTATACAGAAGGAGGATATAACAAAATCATATTCACTAACCAAAATCAGGTCGGACGGTTTACGAGTCCCTTTAAGCAACTTTAAAAAAAAAAAATTAAAATTGATGTTGGTTGACACTCTTTATGTTGAAATTAGGAAATACAGTTATAGATAAAATTACAGTAAATTTTTTATTGTTATCAATATTTAACTAACAGTATTTGTATCATGTACATGTATATGTATATTAGGTTAAAAATTGATAATCCCAAATGCCATAGATAATATCAAGTCAAGTTTTCAATCACATCACGTTTTTTTGTTGTCCATTTTAAAATTTTGACCAAGAAGAATATCCAACATTCAAGGTTTTACCAGTAAAAAATTATACATGTATATATGCATAAACATGTATATAAAAACTACATATCAATTACAGTGGTGGTGATTATAGAGAGATCATTCTGTAAAAATACAAACATGTCTTTTTATACATTGTAATTGTATTTCTAATAACTATTTCATAAATGAGAAAATAAGTACCTTAGCAATAGAAATATAGACAAAAAAATATCATAACCTAAATATCTTCAAAAAGTTTTTAAAATTTTTAGCCTATGTGCCCCAATGACTAGTCAAAATGCAATGTTTTTTTTATCTTTTTTTTTATTTTATTATTTTATTACTTTTTTTTTTGAAAAATGCCTGTAAGTACTAAAGTTATCATTGAAAAACCACTTTGACATTAACCAACTGCCAATAATCCATACTCTTAGAACCAGGTTTTGACAACAACAATCACTCAATTTATTTATCAATAAATTTAAAAAAAAAAAAGAAATTATCTTAAAAAATAAAAAGTAAAACTAAACTTTAACTGGATAACAATGACAACAAAATGAATAAGGTAATGCCATTTTTTGGTCTTTGACACCTAACACCAGTAGGGACGTTACTGACAATCAAGATTAAAAATCACTAAAAAAAAAAATATGAAAATGTCATGAAAATGAAAATAGCAACCTTAAAACTGCAACTTTAATATTTGCAATAAAATCATAACTATTCATACATCACAATTTTACATAAAAAATAAATGATCTGCAATTTACAAAAATACTATTTCTATATGATAATGCTGGATACAATGCACTTTAATATTCAACATTTTAATTTACAACTGACAAACCTAGAATTTCTGTACATACATGTAAACTAATAAAGTTCTACTCTACAATATCACTTTAATGCTGCCAATAACAACCTACAATTTTTTATGACACAATAGGTAACATTTTCCAAGATTACCTTTTAGTTTTGGTATCTTCGAAAAGCAATTAACATTAATTACAAATTGTATTATAACAATATTATCAAATTATTTTACAAAAATATGAATATCTTGAGTTAATTCTTAAAAATGACTAAAAAATAAATTCTTGCTATGTGAAACAATAATTTTTTCATTTATAAAAATAAATTTATAAGTTTACATATTTACTGCTTTCAAAAAAAATCTCTAGTTTTTGATCACGTTGATACAAATTATACACATGTATAATTAAGTCTTTAATACAGGGTTAATTCAACTAGAAAAGTTATGTGTCATTCTGTATAAAGAATTTTTTACTTCGTTGTACAGAAACAATTGAAATCAGTTCCATCAATAATTAATTTAAAATACTCTGAAACTAAAAAAAAAAAAATTCTTAAAAAAAATCTAGTTTCCAACAATTCAACAACTGAAACAATAATTTGGTATATTTTGTCAATCTACCATTAAAGTAACATTTTTTTGTAAGAAAATTTCATGTTCTGTACCATATTTCAAAATTGGACCATAAATTCTTTAAGCTTTTAATTTAAAACTATTTGTATGGAAACCCATTTTTTTGGTATAATTTTACTCAATTTTTATGTGCAAGATGAAATTCTGCTGCATTCAAAGTAATTTCAAACTATGAACTATGAATGAACAAAACAAGCAAATTATGACTTATATGAACATCAGTGATTTTGCTATGGTTTTTAAAAACTACCTTCTACCTTTCAGATTGGGAAAATTTGGACCCTTTTTATGCCACATATTACGCTAAGAATTTTGAAATTCATTGCAAAGATCTTATATTGTGACAATATATAATATTTTTCGTCTGTCAGAACAGTTTTGGACAACTGGATTTAACTTAAACTATTTGATTGTGTGTCACTGTTGCCATTTGGGGAATTTTATTTGTCATATTGGGAAATTTTATTCTTATTTCTCAAGGGGAAACTACCTTTATTCGGTAGTAATTTTAGGCAAACAAAACCACTGAACATGTACATGTAAAAAATTAAACATGATAAAATAAAACTATAAAGTTTAATTACATAACTTAAAAAAAAAGATGCCAGTTTATTCCTAAGTTACAAGTTTGATGACATCCCCTACCTTTTCAGGAAAACAACCAGAAAAACTGATAAATAGATGGAACATGTACATAAATAAATAAAGCTGATTGTAAAAGAACTGTGGAATTTAAAACAAGAAACAATATACTAATAATAAAAAATTAAACACTGAGTGGTAGGCCTTGAATAATAAATAAATAAATCCAGATATAAATGCAAAAACTGGCCAAAACAGTAATAGCTCTATCCAATATTATACCTGAGCCAAACAGAATATGGAAGCCTCATGCTGATTTAATTTGCATATTATATAACAAACTGGTTTGGCAGTGGAATGTATGTTGTACAAATCACATTTTTTTTACACAGTAGAACTTTCATAACTCAAACATCATTTTCTAATACACTATTGAAAACTGAACTTATTACTTGATTTGAGTTGAATCTTCTTTCATTTTTTCCCTTTTACAAAGTAACCAGAAAGTTTATACTCGATTCCAACTGTTTATACTTGAGTCCAACAGTTTTTCATTCTCTTTTTCTAACACGTTGTATTTTAAGCATTTCACTGAATGATATCAACAACCTTCACTATGGCAACACTATTTAAAAGGATGGATTGGCTACTAAAAGACAAATTGGCATTTAATTTTCAACATCTTCAAATAATAGTTCTACACTAAATTTCTCACTGAACACTTTTTGGGCTTTCTTCTTGTGTGGGTTATCAATTTCATCTCGTTGTAGGAAAAATCTAAAAATATAACAAAGAATAAACAATAATACTGTATAACTGTTAGATAAAACAATGATAGGAAGAGCAAAATACAACCATGACAATATGACTCACACAAAATCTTACATCCCCCATGTAGTTGTTTTCAGATAATAGTGGTTGCTATTTATCATATTATACATTTGCTTTCCCCTATCTATCAGTTAAAATGATAACCCATATTAATATGAACAAGAGGCCCATGGGCCTTAACACTCACCTGGGGATAAGTCCAATATTGTTTGCAAAGTGCAATAGACAATATATTAAGTACAGAAACTTTAAAAGTTTTCTCATATTAAGAACTCCCACAAAACTTAATCAGAAATATATCCACTCACATTTCATTTATATGTAGCTTATATAATATGCATGAATGAACTGTAGTGCAATGAATAATTTCCAAATCATTAATCAATTTCTGTATACTTATGCAGCTATGTCCTTGACCTTTGAACATATATGACCTCAAACCATACATGATTGTCATGTCAATACCTACAATTTTCTAATATACATGCCAATGCATGAAATAAATAGCTTTCGAGATAATTTATAATTTTAGTATTCCTATGTTGGTATGACCTTGACCTTTGAACATATAACCTTGAACCATATATCAAAATGATCGCCATGTCAATACCAACAATATTCTAATATACATGCCTATACAAAAAGTTAATAGTTTTCAAGATAATAAGCAATTTAAGTCTTCTTTTTGCAGCTGTGACCTTGACCTTTCAACATATGACCTTGAACCATATATCAAAATAATCGTTGTCGCAAAACCTACAATATTCTAATATACATGCCTATACAAAAAGTTATAGTTTTCAAAGATAATTAGCAATTTACGTATTCTTTTGCAGCTGTGACCTTGACCTTTCAACATATGACCTTGGATCATATTTAAAAATGATCAATGTCCTAATACCTACAATATTCTAATATACATGCCTATACAAAAAGTTAATAGTTTTGAAGATAATTAGCAATTTAAGTCTTCTTTTGCAGCTGTGACCTTGACCTTTCAACATATAACCTTGAATCATATATCAAAATGATTGCTATGTCAATACCAACAACATTCTAATATACATGGCTATACAAAAAGTTAATAGTTTTCAAGATAATTAGCAATTTATGTCTTCTTTTGCAGCTGTGACCTTGACCTTTCAACATATGACCTTGGATCATATTTAAAAATGATCATTGTCCCAATACTTACAATATTCTAATATACATGCCTATACAAAAAGTTAATAGTTTTCAAGATAATTAGCAATTTGTCTTCTTTTGCAGCTGTGACCTTGACCTTTCAACATATGACCTTGATCCATATATCAAAATGATCGTTGTCGCAATACTAACAATATTCTAATATACATGCCTATACAAAAAGTTAATAGTTTTCAAGATAATAAGCAATTTAAGTCTTCTTTTGCAGCTGTGACCTTGAACTTTCAACATATGGTCTTGAATCATATATCAAAATAATCCTTGTCACAATACCTACAATATTCTAATATACATGCCTATACAAAAAGTTATAGTTTTCAAAGATAATTAGCAATTGACGTTTTCTTTTGCAGCTGTGACTTTGACCTTTTATCATATGACCTTGAATCATATATCAAAATGATTGTCATGTCAATACCTACAATATTCTAATATACATGCCTATACAAAAAGTTAATAGTTTTCAAGATATAGTGACAAATATATAATTTTTAGCAGTTTCCCCACTCAGTGCCTTACAATTTCCCCATTTTGAGCCCCATTTGTGCAAATCTGAAATAGATGACCTAAGGATGTTATAAATGAAATAACTAAGGTATATCTTTTGTAGTTTCAGAGGAGAAGATTTTTAAAGTTTTTCACTATTTTCCGCCTTATGGGGCCCCAAGGGGACATAACTCCTTCAATTGTGCAAATCTGAAAGGGCTTCACCCAGACATGATGGTTACCAAGTTTCATTAAATTTGGCCCAGTAGTTTTGGAGGAGAGGATTAAAATGTTAAAAGTTTATGCACGACGCACGACAGAAGACGCACGACAGACAACGCACAACGGACGAAGATGGATAGCAAAAGCTCATCTGAGCTTTACATGCATGACTTAATTTTCTCTGACCATAACACACTTTTTGCCTGACGCCTGTGTGTAGGGTCAAAACAATTTCTATATCAACTGCCTCATTTCGATTCAAACTTAAAAATTATTAGTGGAACTGTAGAAAAGTTACTAAGCTCAATTGATAGGTCATTTATTTGTCTTCCAAAATATTGAAATATTTCAAGATGTCATCGTCGTCGGTTTGATATTTAGACCAGTTTCTTCAGTGTTGATGTTTGCAGACATCATCTTCCATTTCCAAAACAAAACTTCTTGGCCTCTTGAAACTCTCACATTTAAATATTTTGGAAGATAAATCACTCACCTGTTGATTGAGGTTGGTAATTTTTCTACAGTTTCACCTACATTTTCAGTCTAAAGCGAAATGAGATGGCACCCCTTCTGACACCAGTTGTATCAGAAAATCTCAGGGTTTTGTACAGAAATTGTTCTAACCCTACACACAGTTCTCAGGCATGAAGTGTGTTAAGGTAAAAGAAAATTCAGACTAGTCTAAAGGTCCAAATGAACAAAATTTTAATCATTTTTCAATTGGTTTCTAGCAATAGAAAGAATCTTTTTAAATATAATATAAAATAACATTGAAACTCAACATGGAAGTTATTCAGAAAGAATATCTTTTCACCAATAGATGTCCATGATATGGTTTCAAATACTTTGAAGCACACTTTTTAAAGTTTAAAAAATTCATTCTAACTTTGAAAACCTTTTATTTAATTTACAAGTACCATAATATTTTAAAGGCATACCTGTTATTGTCAATAAATGATGTATAAAACCAGAAATAAAAAGCACAGTTGTCATACACTTTCGGTATGTTCTTCTGAAATTCAAATATAAAAATCGTAAGTAACACTTCTTTGTAAGATTCCCATCCTTCTATATAAGAAACAACATCCCAGTAACTTTAATGTTTTAAATACTTTTTACACTGAATTTTTTTTACCATTTCAGCTTAAAACTTAAAGACAACAATTCTTATGTTTTGCATTTTACAAGAAAATTAACAATAATAGATGCATTACTAGACATTATTACAAATAGGAATGTACTGGAAATGATTCAGCGTGGAATCCATTGCTCAGAGAATTTGAGGTTGGGTCAAATCACAAGTTTCTTTGATTAACAATTTGCCTCTGTTTCAGTCAATCACAGTACACATTGTGTTTCTGTTGGGTGGCAAGTTTCCCAAAGTACATGTATGTTTGGTTTCACCTTTAAGTAATTAGTGTAACAATAGGGTAATAATGACAACATTACAACCCCATATCAATGTCATGATAAAGAACTTCTACAGCATATGTAATCGAAAGTAATTGAAAAGTAATTGTAATTACATTTGCTTAAGTAATCGATTGTAATTGATTACATATAAAAATGAGAGTAATCAATTAATAATCGATTACACAAAAATTCGTCAAGTAATCGATTATTAATTGATTACATTTGACAATAATCGTCCCCATCCCTGATTGTGTTAAAATTTACTTAATCATTTCATATTACATGTACTTGGATGTTACGTTTTTAACTCAAGTTCTCTTGGAAAAATAAAATATAACTTTAACTGCAGGCTGTGATCCACAAAATGCAAGATTGCAATACCATTATATCCCTTTAAAACAAGGATTATGGACAAAAAAATACGAAAATTAGAATAAATATGAACAAAATCAATGGTGTTGAAAAATTTTGTGTAACCCTAATATCTTCAAAAGTAAATTTAATGACAGACAGACAAATAGCAGATTGCACCCTGATCATTTTCTTATTTTATCCAAGAAAAATATCCTGCACAAAGCTTGCAGATAAATGAAATGAGATATTCAGAAGAAATGATATACTGCCTGTGTGATAATTACATACAGACAATTTTTAGTATAAACTTACCGATGTTGAAATAAACCTGACTTTTATATCTTCAACCAATGGTGGACATCCTTTCACTATTACATTTAACTTGTCATTTTCAACATCATATGTAGCCTGTTGTTAAAATATTTCAAATCAAAAATTTAAAACAAAACAGAAACTAGAGCTCTACATAGCAGTGCATTATACCCCAGTGCCATTTCTTCAAATACAACTTGTGTTATGTTATAAATCAATGTATGATACTATTGCCTTACTATTTCATGTTAATGCAACAGCTGCCTATTACCATTAAGCTTGGGATTTCCTACTTCTCATCACATTTTAAAATATCATTTACTGTAAGTTCCAATAAAACCCTTCAGCTGTAAAAGAGTTATGCAGTTAAAGCAGTCTTGTAAATGTGACCTTGTTCCTTGACTTAGATTTCTATGCACTGTACTCTGCAAATCATCCCCATTTGTGCTACCACTGTGGTAGCTCAGCTGGTAGAGTGTTCGCTCTATAAGTGGGGGTCATAGGTTTGAAACCCCAGCCGGGGTCTGACCCAAGACTTGAAAGTGGGAAGTGACTATTCTTTCGCCAAGAACTTGGCATAATGAAATGAAAGTCACAGTTCTTTCAGATGGGAACTTAAAATAAACCAGGTCCTGTGTCACGGCAGGCGTGGCAAGATAAAGAACCCTGCTGTATAATGCCATCAGCGCAATGCACAGGCAAAATTTCTGCACTTTTGCCTATAGCTGGCGACCTCTGGATATAAGTGAAATATTCTTGACTGGGAAGTTTAACACCATTACTCCACTCTACTCCCATTTGACATAAAGTCTTGGGGGGTTTGTTGGAAATGCCCAGAGAAAACCACAGGCATTCAATATCTCACACAAAGATCTGCCTACGTTGCAAGTTGGATTAGAACCTAGGCAATGAGAGACACTGTGAACACAGGCCTTTGACCACTTGGTATTTCAGTCCCCTAGAAAGGTAAAGAAGTTCTGTTTAATCTAATATTTTGTTGTACTAAGAAACTATGTTTATTTTGTAATAATTATCTATTACCTTGCAATTTTCATCTTTCTGAAACACACACTGGTATACCTGTTTACCATCATGCCAAATCTGCATTGTTAAATCTGAACCATCACCATTACCAACACCTGATAATACATGATAAATATACATTAAATATGAACCATCAATATACATGACTTAATCGATGTCCACTTGGCAAGTTACCATAGAAAACTGAGAATACATAACAATGTGAAGGGAAGAAAAAAAAAAAGTAACATGTGACGGTATATTTAAACAATTACAGGAATGGACAACTGGTTCTAAAACTCTGCACATTTAGCATTTCAAAATTAAAAAAAAATTATATCCAGTTGTGTGGTTCAACTTTTTGACAATGATAAATGTATTTTTTACAACTAATGGTTCGTATAAAATTTACAAAGTACAGAGTGAAGTATAAATAAATATATATATATATATAAATGATCATGATCCTTAAAGAGGAACATAACAAAGATGCAAATGATGCATAATGTGAATCTCTTTTATGAACTTATTAATATGTTAATCAAATGATGCAATGTAAATTCAATATATTATGGTTTCGTGTATACATGTATTGAATGTAAATACATTGTATATAAAACAGAAAAAAAAATAATCAGGATTTTAATTTTATTTTATTTATTATGAATTAATTCTTCTCTTATTTTCAGTGGTAATTTACAGAAAATCATGCAATATGTTATAAGAGTTGAGTAATGGTGTTTAAATCAGCCAGGGTTGCTCAAGTTATAGCAGTACAGTCAGTTATGAGATGGTAGAGGAAACGAGAGAAAACATTGACCTTCAACTGACCTTCAGCAAGTGAACTGACAAATTCTCTCACACTAGGATCTGCCTAAGTCAGATTTGAACCTATATGTAGGCAGTGAGAGACACTGTGATTAATAAGCACTTAAGTGTAGATGTAAGAAGCCTCTAAATGTGTCAAGGTGAGCTATTATTACAAGAAAAAAGAACTTTCAACTACAACAGATCATCAGAAGACTAATGAAACAAAGCTGAAATAAATTATTCTTAGCAAACTCAGGAAGCTACATGCTATAACTTACCTTTCAATGAGCTGATACATAGATTTGTAATCTTTAATTTTCTAATAGGTGGCATCTGTCCATGTAACTTCCATTTAACTTCTTCATAATATCCAACATACCGACTCTAAAACATAAAATTATTACATTGACAACTCCAATTCAGCAAAAGTTTCAACAAAATAGTTTATTTATCGTAACCTTGGCTTGTTGGTCTTTATGGTGGTATACATTAAGATTATTTTAAGATAAAACTAGAGAATCTACAAAAGACTTATTATTAAAGTGGTAAATGACTCCAGAACAATTATTAGAGGAGGTTTTGGGGGCAAGCTTAAAGATAGCAGTAACACCAACTGCCTGGAGTTCAGTCAAACTTTGGACATTCAAGTAAGTGACAATTTACTTGCAAAATGCTGGTGTTTGTTCAAGTACTCATGTCCTCAACCTTCCCAGAAAATACTGGCATCTTAAGAGGCTAAGAGGTAGATTGTTTGTCATGAAAACAGAAGATCATGGATTGGAACCATATTTGGGTCAAGACTTTTCCAAATATTGCTTTTTCCCCTGATGCAAGGCATTAAGATATCAGAATATCCAAGGATTCATCAGGTGGCAGGATAATGTGAGAAGAGACTGGTACACCTGTCTGCAGCATACTGATAATTTTAGCCAACGCGTTAGTCTTCAATAGTACAAGACAGAATTCGAAACAAACTTACACATCTTACACTTGCACAAACTTGTTCTATAATTAATAAACCACTATTTATCTCCTTTTCTTCACACTTTCTATGTTTACATGTACATTTATTATGCATATAATGATTTAAAATCAAAGAAACTGGAAGAACCAAATGTTTTTGAAACAAAATATGTGATTCAAAAACAACTTGAAGGTACTTACATGTACAACCAGTCTGTTGTTTCTAAAAAAGTGTCTTACCCAGACTGGTGTTTTAAATGGATGTCTTACCTGTACTGTTGCATCTACAAGGTTATCTTACATGACAAAGTGTTTCTACAAAAGTATGTCAGCTGGTTTGGTGTTTAAATAGGTGACTTACCTGTACTGTTGCTTCTACAAGGTTGTCTGACATGACTAGGGGATAAAAAAAAGCGTTTTACCTGACTCGGTGTTTCAACACCTTGAAATGTCTGTCCTTTTCTATTATCTGTTCTTCTCTTTCCAAAATATTCTAAACTCTCCTATATGCAATTAAAAATATTATATTATTAAAAGAATTTACTGTGCAACATATTCTGTTATGCAAATCTGGATATATAGAAGCTCTCCTAAAACTTCTCTCTTACTGAGTTTTTGTCAAAGAATAATTTTGTGTTCAGTCAATCTAACTTGTTTTTTCAATTTGATTTTATTGTCCTGATGAAGGCCACCCCAGGCCGAAAGCTCGACCAGCACCATACTACAACAACAAAAAGCTCAAAATATCTGAAGATGTTGGTGTTCATCCTTATTATTACTTGTATTTAATACCACATACACCTGCATCCTTGCGGATCCATCTGAAGATATTTTCAACACCACTTTATCCCCCCAAAGGTGTTGGAACTTTCACCACCACTTAGCTAACTTGATTTTATGAAATATAACTAAAGCATGAAAACTTAATGATGCATTAGGTTGATTGTATCTGATGTTAGATTTGTGCTATAACTCACATTATAAAAAGCAGTATAACTGTATTAAACAAAACTGAAAGTAAGATTTGAGTACAACAAGTCATTCATACCTCAGCTTCTTCAAACAATTCATTATGTATCAGCCAGGTACATATCATGGTACCTGTACGACCTTTACCCCCTTTACAATGTACAGCTATCACATTCTTCTCATCAGCTGATAACCAAGTTCTAACATCATCACAAAATGTCACCATATCCCTATTAAACAAAACAAGAGTTAGAGGTAAAACCATGGTGATTTACACACAATATAACAGTTATCTCCCTTAAGGATTTGCGATCTAATAAACAACTAATGTTTAAAGCATTCTGAAAAACAGAGAGAGAGAGAGAGAGAGAGAGAGAGAGAGAGAGAGAGAGAGAGAGAGAGAGAAGGGGGGGAGGAGGAGAACATACTGAATTATCAGAACTACATGTAATGTGAATTCGTTTATTTTCTTGGCTCTAGGGACAGAAACTGCATTCTGGTGGTAAATTGTTGATTTCTTGTTACTGTGTATACCGGTTATTATTTTCTAATATACCATTCCCTTCACCAAGATCACATTTGAATTTGTACGATGGAATGTTCAAGAAAATATAAATGAAATGTATACTGGGATTTTTAAAATCAAACAAATGTGGAGTTAAAAGGTTTCTAAGCCTCACAGTGTCAACCGCCTCTATGGCTCAGTGGTAGACATCAGGATTGGATGGTTGTGGGTTCCAACCCCTATCAAATATTGCTTTCTCCCCTGGCATTAGACATTAAGTGGAAAGAGTATTGACTGGTTCACTCTGTGACAGATAATTGAATGGCATGCTTGTTAACAGCATACAGACTCAGTGAGCTAGCACCTAACCAAAAGCTTGCCTTAAGTGCCCACTAATACAAACTTGCACATCCCATACATACATGACCTTGTTTACAGATTAATCCATAGAGATTTACAACCTTGCTCTTGTCATGAATAGCTGGAAAAAATATTTCTGATGCAACATTAAACAACATTATAACAACAATGTTATAGTATCACTAGCATAATTTTTCATTTTCTAAGTCCATAAATAACTTACCTTAACTTAGGCACATTGTGATCATCTATGCACACATTATGAACTCTGTTATGAAATAATGATTTGCTGTAACCTATCTCACCTACAATAAAAATTAAAAGTACTACAGCATTTAATATAAAAGATTCAAAAAAGAACAAAAGGATTTTTTTTAAATCTTGTAGATCTTATTTTTGAACAAATTTGACAAAGGGTTGGAAGATACATGTATATGAAGAAAAGAAATACATTTTCTTGATTTTGAGGCAGGTTAATGGTATTATTTTTTTTCTTATCTCATTTTCAATTTCAGAATCATTTAAAAGATACAAGTAGGATATAAAATTATAATTTTTATCATGATTTACATTCAAAATGTTTCAAAAATTAAATGAGATATCAAGAGTCTTACAAAAAAAACTTGGACCACAGCACTGGATATCAACTTGTCATAGTTTCCCAAGTTTTGTTTTTGAATTTGTAGTGTCAGACTCAATTAGTGTACATGTTTTTCTTTTACTTTTTTGAGACTCAGTACATGTAGTACTATAGGGTCTACAATCCCTGCTTATATATTTACCATATTTACTGAAAATCAAGTTTTATGGGGATTAAATTTCCCTATTTTCTGTTGGTTAGCAAGAACCACAAAATTTAATGTCGATTAAAATTTTCAATTTCATTGGCCATGTTTTTACTTGTAGAAATGATAATTAAACACAACATGAATTTTATATGCTATGGCTTATTATATTTTACAACCACACCTGTGATAGTGTCACAGGATATCCTTAACAATCCATAACCCCAGGGGCTTAAAAACTCGATTAATTTCTGTGTTTATGATATTTTCTTCAGTAAGCATTTACAAAAAATTCTTCTTCACCACTTGTTCATGTACATGTAAATATAAAATACTCTTTTGGGGAATTGCTCTGCCACTTGCAAATTTAGCCAATTGCTAATTTTTATAATTTCTGGCTCTTAAAATTTGATTTTGCCTAATTTTTTTGCTCAAAAATATTTGTTATATTTATTATGAGGTAGACAAAAAATTTTAATTTTTTTACATAAAAATGAAAAAGTGATTTTTTTATTTCACAATTTTTTTAGTATTTCAAACTGTTAATAATATATCATTAGGTTTAAGACAAACATTTTTATTTCAATTATTTATTTATTTATTTATTTATCTATTATTTTGTTGTTGTTGTTGCTTGGGTTTATGGACAGGTACTGTTATTGTCGACTAATTCCTAAATTTTGAAGTTGGAAGATTTTTTGTCTCATACATGTATTTTTCAAGAGCCAGGGATAATCCTGTCTTAAGGTACAATAAATAAGTCAGGCATAATACTTACTGCATAAATCATATACTCTGTAATTTTCTCCATGTTTGGAATCCAAAAATTTGGCAACTTTCTACATATAAATCATATAAAAATAATAATAATAAAAAATAATAATAATAAAATATTAGAAAATTAATAAAAGTCAAATATATTCTAAGATGAACGATTACAATAAACAATATTAACTTACATGTAATTCAGGCATAAACATACAGTTTATATAAACACTGATTTTAAAAAGTTTACCTGGCTATTATTACAGAAAATTATGTGTGACATGTGCTGTGAAAATTGAAAACTAAAATGATTATGAAGTGAACAAAGCCAAGTATGAAGTGATAAATGTCCTTTCAGAACAAAATAAAAAAAAAAAATTATAATGCAAAATATTATTGTTAATATAAAGAAATATACCTACACATACGAGCAAGTAAAGATTGCTACCGATAATACTTTACATCAACTCTTTTAGCTGAACTGATGTGAGCTAGGGTATTGATGCCACATCTGAAGTGGCAAAAATTTTGACCTTAGGGCAATGTGCCAGAAGGGTTTTTTAGCGTGCCATGCCTGCCGTGACACAGGGCATCAGTTTTTAAGGTCTTCTCAGAATGACCCTGTGTCCTTCATTTCTAAATCCTGAGTGCTTGGTGAAAGAACTGTCACTACCTTTTTTAAAATCTTAGTCATGTCTGGCTGGGGTTCAAACCCTGACCTCCAACATACGAAGTTAGCGCTCTACTAACTAAGCTAGGGTACTGGTTGCCTTCTATTTACCGGTACAAATAAATTACTTCGATAAAGATAAGTTTTACTTACACTGATGGGATTTCTGTACACAGATCTTACTCCAGATGAAGGAAACGACATTGCTATAACGCGTTCTAAAAATATATACATTAAATTCTTATTATTATTTTGTAGATGATTCCATCACATATAACAGCATATACATGTATATCATTTAAAACAACAGCTTTATAAAATCAAATATGTTGCCATCCATAAATAACCATGCACTTTGTTACTTTGCATAAAAATATCTTTGAATAAAACATCCAGATTGCTTTTAAATAATGAAAACAAGGGCAATTTATGAAATAAAAATTATTAATGTTTATATTTTCAGATAATATGTCAAAATATTCCTAAAATAATATAAAAGTTTTAATCAAATCTTAGTGTAATTACTTCATTTTTGGATGCCAATGAAATTTACAGTTTCAGATAAAGCTCTAAAAACATTTCAAATAATTATAGATAATTTTAAATCATAAATCTGATAAAAGTATGCATGTATGTGAATATTTATTTCCAGAAAAATTTAAATACATTTCCTGATATGATTATTTTTCAACAATAATCAATTTTGCAGCAAATATAAACATGGGTAGGTCAGTGCTCACCTGTTATGTAACAAAGGTCAAGGTCAAATCCCTCTTTTTTATATCTTCGTTTATTTTGAGATATTAGACGTCTTGTGGCTGACTTAAACTGCCTATATTCAAAGTACATTATCGTCAAACTTCTTAATATTCTTATAACTCTGACAGCTCTTCCAATCACACCCAACCTGTAATAAATTATCAAATAGGTTGTTACGCAGAAACATTTTATGCAAGCTCTATACAGTAAAACCATGTTGATAATCACTGATCACTATCTCATCTAAATTTTCACTTATTTTTCTCCTTCAAAGTCAAAAACCAATCTTTATTTTTTATTCTTAATAAGCCTCTATCAGCCAACAAACATTTGTACCGCTAAATTTTTTGACAATGTTGAACAAGTGTTTAAAAGGTTTAAAAATTTGGCAGTAACAAAACTGATTATGAATTTTCTCTGAACACATATTCTGCCTAGGTTTTTTAATTTCAACTTGGCATATTCTGGTGTAATAAAGTTTGTCGAGTTCCCTAGCTGAGGGTTAACAGGTTTGTATGGGTATTCCAGTTTCCTCCATCAACTTGAAAATGACTGCCTAATACTAGTAAAGAATGGTGCATTTAAACAATATATCTGCCCTTTTTATTAGTACAGATATGATATGAATGAAAGAAACCAGGAAGATATTCATGAAAATGCATGAATGCAAAATATGTTGAATGAAAATGTTCAGGAGTAAATTAGTGAAACTTATAAAAGGGTTAAAAATTCTGTTAAAAATAATAAGAATGACAGACCAATAAATTTTTCAATCAATGTTGTGAGAAAAAAAAAGGGAGAGTTTCATCCAAATCAGCAATTTTTTGCATTTTTTTTCATATTGTACATGTATATTGAATGGGCAAGGTTTTACATGAACAGGCAGACACTAATTCCTATATATCTACTTCAAAGTAAATCTGGATAGGGGGTGATTATTAGTACATTACCTAGCATAATCACTAAATGCTAAATCAATAATAAAGGTAACCAAGACAACCACCATATCCAATATGTCTGCCCAATGATGGAAAAAATCACCTCTGAAATATAACAAAAAATAATTTATTATTTATAACATTATCAATACATTTTATAATGTTATTATTAATGGTGCTTAATTTATTAATGCTTAATTTCCCAATTAAACACAGAAAAAGGTTTCACACACAAAAAAGTTAAGACCATTCCTTGATACATTGTTAAGATGACTTCAGCAAGCTCTTGAGAGACAAATGCCCCACCTCCAAACATCACTTAGAGAGACCAAGTGCAAAATTTGACAACAAGTATATTATGTGTACCTCCATCTTTGCCTTACACACCTACATTTAGCAAGAGACACACATTATCTTGTATTGGTATACATTTAATAAAAGTTTTAAAAACCATCTTTAGATGTGGAATTCATGGAACAATGACAATTTTGGGACAAATGAACATTTGGGCAGGTTGATTTTTATATATCCTAAATACTTCATTATGATGGGGGGAGGGATTATAAATATTGTGTATGTATTTACATATACAGGTTAAAATATTAGTATGTATGTTTTCATACATTCAATAATAATGTCTTATAATTACAACATGACCTATAGGATACAATCATACCAGTATTTTTTTTTTTTTTTTACAAATTTCATTCTCAAACAATCTTGTTAAGATAACAATCATATAAACATGATCATTTCTATGTTTACAGTACATACCCTTTATAAAATATCCGAAGACAAATTTCCAGAATGAAAATGGACATGAAAATACGAGACACAATCTCTAAAGCCCTGTCACTGTCAGCATGGGGTGTGGCTAAATCATAAACAACAATGGTAAAATCTGCCAGGATGATGAACATGATGATTAAACGGAATGCAATGTGTTCCACAACACATCCAACTCTGTATCGCCACTTCCTATAATAATTAGTTGAATAAATTTAATATTATCATTAATGAAAAAAAAAAAAAAAAGATTTAAAAAAAGATTGAAAGCTTATATTGTGTCCTTGTTATCAAAACATTATTTGTTTAATGAATAAAAATACAGAAGATGCTGAATCATCTTAATACCTACTAACCTTTGTAAATGGAGATTCACAGTAGAGTAGTTACTGCCATGAACTTATGAATTACTGGTAGAAGTCATGGTTTCGAGTACAAACTAAGATGTTTTGGTACTTCTATTGAAAGCTAGTCCTTATTAAGAGTATGGGAATTTCAGTAACTACAACCAATTGTTGATCAACTTTAAACGACTGAAACTTTAATATAGTTACAGTGTGTAAACAATCGTCCAAATTAAGATCTAGGATATCAATAGCCAGACTTAAGGTCATTATAGGTACCCTGTTCAATGATGATAACTATACAGACCCTTATCATTTACTTACTTGATACAGCTAAATTCAAGTGATCTATATCACAGACCGCACGTGCCTGGTCAGAAAATCTGTATCACCAGTTTGATATTGATATCAGACCAGCTACTCAGAACAAATTTATCCTTTCAAAATTCCTCAAATTCAATTAAATGTTTGGCCAGCTGAGGCAAAATATGCCATGTTTCATTCCAGGGCTCAAAATAAGGGCGAAGTTGGGCAATAACTTCGCCCTGTTTAAAAAAACTTCGCCCTATATCTCCGAAAAAGCAAAGTTGAAGTCGCCCTTACTTTTAAAATGCATTATCTAACAATAAAACCCGAGGTGTTCAGGCTGCTGGCTATGTGATTTACAGGTGTCATGATGCATGTTAATTATCCTGATTGGTTGAGTAATTAGCGGATTAATGCTTCACAAAGGGCTTCTTCCACGCGCCTAAGATAATAGGCAGTTTTACAGCCCGAGTATACATTGATTATCTGATACAGTATTCCTCGTGTTATGGATTTTCGGCGATATTTGTATGGGATCGCGCCTGTAATTTTGCATTGAAATTGAAAGTGATTAAAACCACCGTGATATCAAAGACAGATAACTCAGAATGATTCTATATTAATTTATCTCTAGTGTAATAATAACTACTTGCACTAATTTTCACCTTTGAGTTGGTCATAACTTTCATGTAATTTGTTAACTACTTGTCCCAACTTAGACCTAGGTTCACTTTGACCTTTACACTGGCCATTATTGCTTATTATTCAATGTAATGTTGATACCTACTTGCCATTACTTAGACATAGCGTAACTATGAACTTTACCTTGGCCATTACTTGTATTTTAATATTATATAATGTTAATAACTACTTGCCCTAATTTAGACCTAGGGTAACTATGGCCTGGATCATCCTCTTCTTCATGTATATGTTTATCTGTGATGTCTTTATCCACATCATTACCAAGTAGTATAAACACCTCATCTGGACTCTTCTTATCACTGTCACCACTATCCTGTGTGTGATCTTTGTTATTCATAATGAGTTAAGTTTTAACACCTGAAAAACAAGAAATTTATGTGTAGTGGTCTGTGTAGCTTAGTTGTTAGAGCAAGCACTTGTCTGCATCCTGAGTCATTTTGCTCTTATGCCAGGGCCCAGTTGTAGTTCACTCAAGGATTAATCTTAACCTAATTTCATGCCATGTGTTTATGCAGGTATTTCTGACCTGCTTTCTACAACTGAACAAATATTGCGACCTTTAGTGTGCTAGTTTACTTGCCAGGAATAATATAGATCAAAACTATAGACCACACAATTAACAATACACAATACAGGTACCAAGTCACCAAGTAGACCTGAATTACATAGCTCAGAACGGCTTTTTGATAATACTGATGTTGCCGTTTCAGTATTATAAAAAAAGCCGTTCGGAGCCATGTATTTCAGGTCTAGTCACCAAGTAAAAGACTGATGAATCCTTTTTCACTTCTCAGAAGTGAGACACTTAGTCTATTGCCTAAACTCTTGGCCACTACATCCCCTGTAGGAAAAGAGCTATCTTTAGACTATCAGAGGTCTCTGATCTCTCCTAACTTGTGACCAAATTTGCATCTGAAAACAGATGTTATTTTTAGCAACGTTTTAGCCAAGAGAAATTGGTAAAACTGCATAACCCTTTATATTCCAATTATTCTCTTACTCAGTTGGCAATGCTAGGTGTGATTGTGATAATACATAACCATCTCTGACAAAAAATGTAACAGTTATAATTGGTAGGATTAAATCAACGGGGGTGTGAATTTACCTGGGGGTTAATTACGGTATGGTGAAACGACCAATTACCCCGCTTAATGTGATCCGACTTGCACTAACACCTTGGTGCAACAGGGATTAACAATCAGAAATTGATTGATGAAATGAAATATTATGTAGAAATTTGTGAAGAGCAGTTTAATAACACAATAAAGTATTAAATAATTTCCTCTCAAATTTCAAAATTATGTTTGATACATTACGATTGACATTGATCTTATCCTTAATCCGCATTTAATTCCGACTATGGAGAACTTTTACTGATATTTGCTTTAGTCGGTTTGTTAGCTTTACCCTAGTCTGGCTGGTCCTGGACAAAAACTAAAATGCACTGAGATTACACATTTCACTCGCTCACTTTCACTACCTACTACAAATGAAACGTGTATCTTCCAATAAAGATTTCTTTCATTCTTCTTTCATAGCATAATTATCTGTGTCGTAATTGAAGCATTACACTCCCGTTCGGTTAATAACCCATCAACTCGCTGTCTGCAACGACCTGTAAACAAATCGGTGACGATACAAAATTTACACATGAAAAAACGTACTGGACTAATAAATGTCCTTTTCGTAAATCCCTCTTATCTTATGAGCACTAGAATAATAATTTTGTATAAACGAAAAATCCTCTGTATTGTAAATGGTCATGATTTGTAATATATGTATTTTTTCAATAAATATTGCTTAAACTAACCAACTGATTTGCTTTAAAAATGTTTTTTCTTAAACTAAAATGGTTTCAATCTAGGAAATAAGACACAAACTATTAAAATATTGTGTTTTTATTTCCCTCACTTTTCACATATCATTTATTTAGAAAAAAATGAAAAATGTTGTAAATTTTGAACGCCGACGGACAAACATGTGCATTTAAAGTACTTTTTTTTAAAATCCATGTCAGCAGTACTTATCGGATAAAATTTCAGTTAGATATTACTATAAAATAAATTAGAATTACTGAAAGATATAAAATTTATAAACATACAAGTAAATGATAGTACATTCGTTTTATTTACATGTACTATAATATAGAGCGTTTTGTTTTCACAGTATCATAGTAATTGAGAGATTATCAATTTAATATAATCTACCTTGCGAAACATCATGTTTTTTAGACACATTCTATCACCGTAATTAGAAGGATGTTAATTTACAATTTACAAACTTGATTGACAAGTGTCTACATCAAGTCTTAATGATACCAGCTGGTTAACATTATAAGTGGTTAATTCATTAAAAATATATTATCGAAAAATAGAAGGAAATTTATGAAACTATGATGAGACTGAATGAGGGATAGTTGTGTAAAGGGTAGAAAAATCAAAAGTTTTTATACTTTTTACCGAAGATAGAGTATTAGAAACAAAATGGTCAAGTATTTCTTTAGAAATTTGGTTGATTCAAGATGTAGAACAGGCTTTATCTGAATAAGTCTGAAGGCCAGCTTTGACGACTGTCAAAATTTGTGTTAGAATTACTGATAATGATTTAGTAGTACATTTAGAGGAACCTGCTATATATCTTTCCTTGTATGGATTTTTGTGAAGTTTTGGAATCCAATACAAGTAAGGCAGGTCAAGTTCTTCCTGTTTTAAATTGACACCGAAAGACTCAAGGACTCCCCTATGATTGGAAAGAACTTCATCTTTGGTAAAATTAGTTTTGGTATGAGTAGGATTCTCCGATATACTATATAAACCAAGCTCCTTAATGAGACATTCAACATAATATTTCTTACAAATAAAAATAATGTTCGACGTTGTTAGAAGCTTTATCAGCTGGGACAATAACATAATACCTGTTATGTATGTCAGTAAGGATTGCAGAAATCTCAGGGTCCCTTAGCACTAAAGAAGGTTTAGTACACATAGACCCTTTAAGTTTGGCAATCCTTGACTTTATAAAATTTCTAATTGTCCTTATCCAGTCGGATAAAGTATCAAGCTCTACGTCTTCTAATTTAGCCCAACCTCTAGCATACTCTTCAACAGACTCCATAATAATTTTGAAATTCTGTCCCCAAGTAAAAGGTTGATCCTCCCTGTATTTAGGGCTTTTTAAAAAAATTGAAAGAAGACATTTTAATTTAGTGTTCTCATTTATATTGAGATCACCTGTTACTACATGCCCAGCTGGTTTAAAATATATGGGGACGCTGAGCAAGAGCAGGTAGGTGGAGTAAAGTTATGAAAGTTTAGGCATTGCAAAAATTGTTTATAGTTGAAAATTTTGGATGCAATTGGTTTATTGTATGAGTAGGAAACTAGAGGTGGCGAGTTATATTTGAAATAAGTAGGGACTTTAGATTGTACTAATTTGTTAAGTAGTATATTAGAAATATTAATAGCAGCTATGCCTTTGTTTGCATAATGTCATTTAAGAAATTGGCGACGGTTGTCGTTCTGTACATTGTGTACCTGAGCAGGTTTAAATAACCTTTTAAATGCAATATCCATGATGATAGCGTTAAGTTTAAACTCTGGTGTATTTAAACCTGTAGTAGTTTTGTATATGTATATGCATTTTTCTTGTAACTGACTTCGACGGGAAAGTGGTGAAGAGCACAGTTTGGTTCGAATATGGTGTAATCCGAGAGGTTTCTGAATGAATAGTAAAGATTATAATCATGAACTAACATCATGGGTATTGGGTTTGTTGTAACTTCGATGTCCATGACTTCGTTTGTTAAGTGTAGCTCTGTTGAACAGGTGTAAAACATTAACATTTTTACAACCTGGGATAGAAAGGTTTCTTCTTTATCGATTTCATCATTGCATCCATATGGCGAGGCAGTGCCTAGTTCTCTAATCCAATAGTTCTCCCGTTGTAATCGGAATGGTGTACTCAAAATAGGACTATTTGTGTGGTGGTATATTTTTTCCAATTTCTAACTTTGATAGACAGCAAGGAATGGTCCGGTTGATTGAAGTGTTGGTAAATAAGTTGGTTACCATAATTAATTATTTCAAACCGGTAACCATTCATTCGTGCATTTAGTCTACCTTTGGTTTCGCCCACATATATGAGTCCACATAAATTACACTCTATTCCATATACATTGGAAGATTTACAGTTCAGATCATCGTTTTTTTTTTTTTTTTTTTTTTTTTTTTTTTTTTTGAGTCGCAAAGGTATAAATTGCATCCATGAGTTGAAATTTTACACGGATTATCATCCGGGTTAGACGTTATTGGCTTGTCGCTTGACTGAACAAGAGACGAAGTCTGTGACTCAGTTTTAGATTTAAAAAAGGAGTCTATTATTTTTGCTGGATTTTCTGCTTTTTTCATAATTGTTTGCCAATACTCAACAAGAAGACGTTTTTTTTTTATTGTAAACGTTAATTGGAAATGATAAGGTAAAGGCTTACATTTGCGTTTCCGGAATGACATCGACTTAGTCAGTGAAGTATAATTTATTCTTTAAATGGTTCAAAGTTAAAAATTTTAAAATCCACTGTTTGAAACTTTCGCAATATAATTATTTTATTTTTCATTTATACGACAGATTGAATTAATTTTAAAAAATTCCAAAAAATTATGTGCAAGCACAGGATTATTGGCTTATAAGCACGCTACGCCACTGGACTTGGTGTAAAATCAGAGTTTTTTCAGCTACATGTAATTTTTTTCTTCAAAAATAATCTTTTGATAGAAAACAGCAGATTAATCATACTTTGATTAGTCACCATATGCATATTTTCTGTCTTGTGAGATATATACACGTATACTCTAAATAATGTACTCGGAGTTCACGAATTGCATCTTTTAATTCTATTTAGAACAAAGTCCACACCAATTCAACAATCCGGAACATAATAGTCAACATGCATATTTTTCAATTTTGTGAGATAAATACTGTAAACAAATTATCGGGTTCACGAATTGCATCATTTGATTGTATTTGAACAGAACAAAGTCCATGCCAAATCAACAATCCGGAATATAATAAACGGATAGAAATCCACTTTCACCGTGCAGTCACATGATACGGATTTCTTTCAGCAACGACTGAAATTAGCCTTGTGTGTATCATGTGCCTCTGACAGATCAGTAATTCGGGTAACTTCCAAATTATTTTGAGAGGATGAGACAGGAGAGAATATGGCTACTGAAGTAGTAGACCAAATAGAAGATACATTTTTATCATGTACAATATGTTTTCAACATTTTGTCAAACCGAAGGCATTGCCCTGTTTACACACTTTTTGTGAGGGGTGTATTAGGGATTATGTTACCGCTCGATACGAAGGAGCTGGACAGTTCCCTTGTCCGGTTTGTAGACAGGTAGGTTGTACATTTTATGACCAGATTGATTGGACTTTGGATACTTTTGTCAACTATGGACTTAGCTACATGTATATCATGAAAATATAAAATGTAATGTGACACTTGTCACATGAACTTATAAAAAATATGTACAATGCTAAAAGTAGCATATATAGGGTTCCATGAAGATGCTAAATATTATAATGACAAAGCTGACAAACTTAATCTATTGTGACTTTTATAGGGTGAAACTAAGGGATGTGGTATTGTTGTACAGTTGAGAAATAACTGAAAAAGTAACCCAGTAGCCACGGTAGGGCTTCCTTTTTTAACCCCCTCAATAATGTGTATCATGTGCCAGATTGAAATTTTTATTCTGTAAAAAGTCAAAAATAGGACATGGAACATGTAAAAAGGTTATTCGTTACACAAATATAGATCCACATTCTGAGCCATGTCATAATTTCATAATATCATTCGTTCAGAGGTAGAGCTACCGCCATTACTGGGGAATTGTACATGAATGCTTGTCTGTGGCATACTACATCTGTGAGCTAGCACGTTAAAGTCGACCTAAGTGCGCCCAGGTACACGACGGACCACTAAACACAATTGCAAATTTCACGCTTGTAAACACGAACCTTTTCTTTGATGAATAAACTTGCTTTGTCACGAATTTCTGAAAAATTACTGGTATGACGTAAAATAACATTTCAAACAACAAAGCAGATAGGTTGAAACTACAGTATATGAACTTTTGATGCCTTAAAGATTCATAAAAGGCTTGGAAATTATGTAAATGTTATATACCTTTTTTTGAATGTATTGTATGATTAAATTCAAAAATGTTATATGACATAAACAATAAGTATTCCATATAACTTGGGTTCGATCCCTGTCCAGTACGGGTTCGGCCTACGTGCACCACATCTTATTCACAGTTTTTACTGGCGATTTTGACGGACTACAATGTAGTTTGGTGTTAGTATTATGTAATCGAGTTATTCTTTGATTCCTCACTATTATGGTCAAGTTTTTGGCGCTCTGAAGGTCTTCAACTTGTTCCTAAGTAACGCTTGCCAAAAAATTGATGTGTACCAAATTTAAAAAGTGAAAAACAAACAAAACCAAAGTTCGTTTGGGCAAACTGAATAAAATGTAAAAGTTTCAAACACCAAAATAACGGTCTATGCTCAGGTCAAAATCTGAACTATGGAATCTTACAAATTAAGTTAAACATAGCAATTTCACGCGGGAAGTGAGGCCGGGTACTGGGAAAGAAAAGGCGCCTCTTTTCTAGCTACATGTAGCTACACCCCCACGCGTGAAAATCAAAATTAAGAATGAAAGGAACATGGAACTATGGGACCTCGATATACCCAGGATTATTTCAGGTACAATGAAAATGTGCGACCGAAGGTAGCTTGTCGTATAACAAACAACATAAACTTGCTCGTTTTAATGTTATATGCATTGCTTTAACAACTGGAGAAATGTATAATTCATGAAATTGACATTGTTGGAACACCGAAAAATGTGTAATTCATGAAATTGATATTGTTTGAACACCGGAAAATGTGTAATTCATGAAATTGACATTGTTTGAACACCGGAAAATGTGTATTTCATGAAATTGACATTGTTTGAACACCGGAAAATGTGTACTTCATGAAATTGATATTGTTTGAACACCGGAAAATGTGTAATTTTTGAAATTGACATTGTTTTAACACCTGAAAATGTGTACTTCATGAAACTAACATTGATAAATCACTCCGATCTGGTTGTGAGGAATTTATTACAGTATTGTCAATAGTCTCGAATTTCAGTTATATTACCAAGAGTTGTTTCCCTTCATACGTACGAAATGTATGTGCAATTATTTGAAAAACCGACAGATCATGTAACGACTGTATTAAACACCGTTTTAGGAATACATGTATATTAAACGAATGTCGTATCTAGATGCTATGTTAATCATACCATGCATATAAGATTTTTATTTTTTGAATACCGGAGTTCACATAATTACCAAATCTTTTGCTAATTATGCCCCCCCCCCCAAAAAAAAAAAAAAAAAAAAAAAAAAAAAAACAACAAAAAACTAAACTAAACTGAGGTTTCGTCCTAGTACAAGAACTATTCACTAAATTCCTTAACAATATCTGTATGATGTCAGCTTTCATAATTCACATAATATTCCCCGTAGAAATGTGTATATATGTCAAGGCGTTGCATATTTTTCATAAGCAAGTCGTCCTATAATTCAGGCCTGTTGGGAAATATGGTCACATACGTGCTAACTTAATCAGACTTGTAGATGGAACTCACACCATTATGACGTTCATAACGATCTCAATATTACCTACGACTTGCTGAAGACATAAAGTGTCAGTGTTTGTATATAATTTTTACTTATACAGGAGTCGTCAATCCTCGAGATAGGAATCGAACCATTTAAGCTAAATACATTGTATAAAAATATATTTAGGCCAACGTATAGAAGAAGTGTTTACGTCTAATAAATCTTTTCAGACATGTCACTGGGTTTTTGTAGCGGGTCAGATCTTATATTTTTCACGGGGAGTCCACGATCAAGCGAACAAACAAATTAAAACAAGGGTATATCTACACGATATCTTGATTAGATGGTGAGAGTCAGTATGATCCGCAAGGCGGCGCTTTAGGTAAATCGCTCCTTGAGTGCAAATGCCATAACTCCATTCAGATTTTTCTTTTCTTTAATAATTTTTCTAGCATCTACCGATTCAAGAAAAAAAAACCACTTGTTCTACTATCGTTGAACATGTTCACTATACAAGAGCCATGCCTTGATGTACACACTTTTCTTTGACAAACTCAAAGGGCTCTCAAACATAACTTGCTGAAAAGCTCATGATCATCATGAAATGTTTGCATGTGTGTTTCCCACCTAAGATGGCAAAGCTTGCTACATTCTTACGTTATGACAACGGTCTATACATTTAATGAAAATACCGGATGAAAACTTTTTAACGTCTTGTTAAAGTAAGTAAGTACAAGTTTAATTATTAATGTTTTATGCAGATGTATTTTTATTTATAATTTTAGATGATATACATGCCGCCAAATGGAGTGATGGGGTTTCCAGATAACCATTTTATAGTAAGTTTAAAAGATACAGTAGATTGGCAGAGCCAACACAGTCCAAACAGATCTGAAGAATCCGACAGGTTCACTTACGTCAGTGAAAAAATTCCAATACTATCCGAAAACCATCCAGTGGCTTATATGCCTCAACACAGCGCCTCTCCAAACACAACCATTGGGCATTTTGGAATGGATGTTGAAGGGTTCGTGCACGTTTCCGGAATGGCGATTTCTTTTGTAACTGACGACATTGTGATAGCCGATTGCAGTTTGAATAAAATCATTATATACTCCCTGCATGGCCAGTATCGTGGTAGTTTCGTATGTGATTGTTCCATAAGAGATGTGTGCGTTACACGCTTTGGAACAATTCTTGTTTCCGTTAGTCGATGTGGGTCGGCCATTTTACGCGAATACGATTTTGGTGGCAAATTAATCGGCCAGTACGGATCTTTTTATAAATATGACAATCCGTTTGGTATCACAATTACAAATAGGGAGAAAATTCTCATAACAAGCCTACAAAACAATTGTATCCATGTGTTTACTGAAAGAAAGAAGCCATCAATAAAATTTGGATCAAGAGGCAGCGGTCCAAACCATTTTGTATTGCCTTATTACGTCGCCGTGAATAGTCGTGACGACATCATCGTGGCTGACAGCGGTAACCATAGGATAAAATTACACAAGAACGACGGAAGCTTTATATCGTCATTTGGTGTTCAGGGGTCAAAGGACGGACAGTTGTTTTATCCAATGGGAATTTGTGTTGACCGACATGACAATATTTATGTTGCAGATGCCAACAACTTTCGAGTACAGATGTTCTCACAAGAGGGCGTTTACTTAGCAACGCCTCTTAGAGACACGCATCGATTTGGAATGGACGTTAAGCCAACGAATGTTGTCATACACAACCAGCAGTTAATTGTTGCACTTCGCGGGACGAAATTTGCAGAACTTCGTGTTTATGGTTGGGATACATCACATATTTGCCGGATTGAAACAAACGTCACCAGCGCAACTTGCTGTGGCTGCTTTGACGCATTCTTGAAAAAGCGTCGTAAAATGGCATATGACGAGATATGAATTACTTGTAAGAATTCCAAAGATTTAAATTTTAATTATTGCATAAAATATATGTTTAGATAATAAAATTTCTTCATAATGGGGTTGTTAAAAAAAATTTAAAAATCCAAAATCATTTTGAAACTTTCTCGTTAAAGACGTTTTATCAACATCAGAAATCTAGATATATTGCCTTTTAGTATGTATTTAGATTTTTTAAAACCATTAAATGGTTATTTAGACTATAAACTGACTAAAGTGAATTCATTCGTGAGAGTCGTTATGGACGTTCTACAGTATTTCCGATGAATTTTATGAATAGAAGACGAATTCTGGGCTCGTTCTTTGTGACAGTTCTTGTTGTCTATCAAAACACATTCAGAATCCCTATGCAGCTTACTGATATCGTATATATATATATATATATATATATATATATATATATATATATATATATATATATATATATATATATATATAAAATTGTCTATTGTTCTGTATATATTTTGGGTACTGTATTTTGGAAATTTTTATATATACACGGTATAGTTAGTTTTTGTCGTAATTTGTTGTGTATGATTTTGATACAGTTTGGCGCTGAACTTGATACATTTTATTTTATAACGAAGTGCCTTCGTTTGAATCTGTGATACTACTCTGTAAATTTAATTTCTTTTAATACGCCTGTTTGGTATGAAATGCCATAAATGTTGAAATTTGATCTTGTTAATTTTTAATGTTTTTTTTTCCATTTTTGCATTTTTGTTTTCAAACTTGATAATGTTTTTCACCCTACGTTAAATGTAAAGCTATTTGTCACTTGATCACCGAAAGTAGTACATGTTCAAGAATTGAAACCAAATGGTTTTGTGCATACTTGGAAACCTGTGTTTTTCTATCTTTCTTTTCTTTTTCTTTCTTTTTAAGTCTTGTCATATGCAATGTTTGATTGTCTTATTTTATAGAAAATTAAAAAGTGCATATTTTTAAACCATTTTGTTCTATAACAATTTTACAATTTGCATATGTCAGTCTTAAACCATGTCAACAGTGTTTTTTTCTTTCTTTCTTCCTTTCTTCTTCTTTTCTTTTCTTTTTTTCTTTTTTTTCATTAATTCTATGAACACCGATTCATATAATGATGAAAATTAATGGTTAAAAAATACGCTTAATTGGCGACTTATACTAACATCAGCAACATTATAACTGAAACTGTTTTAGATTGCTCTATTGTTTGATGAAATTGATAAATACATTTACAATGTTATATATATATATATATATATATATATATATATATATATATATATATATATATATATATATATGTATATATATATATATATATTACATGATAAGGATTTTTCGGTTTGAAGTATTTAGCATTTTACTATATAAATGATTTACGCACCGGGGTTTGATGGTGTAAAAGAAATGTCGGGCATAAATATCAAATGTAGTTTTTTTTCAAATTTAAAGGGCACTTTTTGTCATGACAAATGAATTTACAGATAAAAATGTAATCTATGATACACGTGTTCAGATGATAAGTCAGTTTGTTCGACGAAAATAATGATGGCCAATACATCATAATAATCTATAATTGATGCACATTTTTGATTGATTCCATATCGTTAATACATGTATAATAAACTTTCCGTGCCCTATCTAATTGATATATAAATACTTTTTGAATTATGCACGTGACCTTGTTTTTGTCATCGGCCAGTTTGTTATAATTTTGTAGAATATATCGCACTTTGTTAACTTTACATTTTGACTGTATATATATGTGTGTGTGTGTGTGTGTGAAGATATATATTCAAGAAATTAAAAGCATTAGGGCATTTATTGTTCCGATTTTTCAACAAAAAGAGCTTTTTAATTTTTAAATTTCCTATATTAGATATTGGAATGTATAGGTAACATCTACTTTCCTAGATGTAAATTTTCCTGGTTTTGAGGTGCAATGTATATTTACCGATACCGCTTGTCATATGCTGATTTGTGCAGCACATGACATGCCAAGTAAGAGCTATTTTTTGCAGTTGGTATTTCTCCTGTATATTGTTGTCTTACATATGGCTATAGTATACAAGTATGTTACAGGTTTTAAACTTTTGAATCCATTAAGAATCGAAACAATAACAATTGAATCTGATCTATAAATTGAACATCAAATGGGGTTTGCAGAATCGGTTAATGTGCCTTTAGAGAAACATCTGTCATATGCAAATTTTAGAATTTTTTAATTAAATAAAATGTTTGAAAATTTGCATATGACAACTGTATTTGGAATTTAAAAAAAATTATTCAAACATTTTCTTATGACAACGGTCGTCATATGCAAATTTTTGGGTAATTTATTTTTATTAAAATAATCGGAAATTTGCATATGACACTATTTCAACTAGTTTTGTAATTTATTTTGTTATTTATTCTTGTATAGAGAAACCGTATTTCTGAGAAAAGTAACTTATGATGATTTAATGGTGCAAGTTTTCTTTATAATGCTCATTTCTATCTTTTTGTTGTTAATTATGGCTTTCAAATATATCATATATTTTATATTATCATTTAAATAGAAACTATTCACATACACTTTATTGGTACTGATATATATATATATATAAAGTTATGTATTAAATTCATTTATATTATTGTTAAAAGGTTTTGATTGTTTATGACAGAAGTAATCGCTAGTCCCACTAGTTATGCAAGTCGACAATTGTTAATGAAGAGTGAAGTGGAGTAATGGTGTTTTACGCCCCAGTCAAGATTTGTTCACTTATTTCGATGCCGTAAGTTCTGGGATGGTGGAGGAAACCGGAGTGCCCGGAGAAACCACCGAACTTTGGCAAGCGAACTGGCAAACTTTCTCACACCAGGAGGTGAGAGGCGCTGTTATCCGTAAGCGCATGCTCTACACCACTGGCCACCAAGGCCCCCTGTTAATGGAGACATTCACTGGGTGTGGAGGTGAGAGGGATCGTAATAGTTGTTGCCAAACCCTTGAGACCATAGTTGGCAGTGCGATACCTTATCGTCTAGGTTTGAATTCAACGTAGATAAATTCCCAATTAAGATAGCTTGTCAGCACACTTGAAAAAGGTTTTTTTTCCGGGTACATCGGTTGTCTCTATTTCGGGTAACAGTCTGCACTGCTTATTGATAAAATGATTTCACTTGGAGCCATCTAACCCTGTACAATTAAACTGAAAACTTATCTCAGCTACATAATAACTATGAAAATTTATGCAGTTCGTTTTAAGTGAAGCGGGTTTTTTTTTTTTTTTTTTTTTTTTTTTTTTTTTTTTTTTTTGTAAAAACGCACAAATATGTGACTATTTATATACAAGGGGCGTTGGATCCAATTTCTACCCATCGACTCACCAGCTAATCGCAATTTCCGAATGCATTTGGTCAATATTAATGAGACTCTTTCGTCCTGTCTCTTTATCATAATCTTATCGAAAGCCTACAGATTACTTTCAGTGTTGTTTTCTGTTGCTATTTGTCGTGTTATCTGTCGTTATGTATTTTCTGTTCAAAAGCAAATGATCATGCGGTCAAACCAAACCTTACACATATTTGTTTAAGCTGTCTACAGTTGGCAATTAACTTCTTAGGATCACTCAATTAATTCATTCAACAACGCCTTCCTTTTTATGTAGCGTGCATTGCCATTCCAAATCTAAAGTTTTTATGTCCATCGGAATAGAGAGAAATTGTTAGGCATAATCATTGTAGCTTTATTGATTTTTTTGTCTGAAAATGCAAAAATGTATTATAATTTTGCACAATCTTTTTTTCTCGAATTAATAAGTTTAAAAATAAATAAACTTTGAATAAAATTTCGGTTAGGGCTTTTGAAGAAGATTTGATGTAAATACAGAAACGACCAAAAGAAAAACTTATCGGATGAGAAATTCATAATTTAAAACTTTATACGGATTTTACTTGTTGAACTAGTGATTCATAAATAAAATAAAATATGTAAGGTTATTAAAAAATAATTAAAATTATGCTAGAAAATATAAAATAAATTGATTGATTGAATGGTTCTTTAAGTCCCAGCCAAGATTTCTCTTACATCGAAACAGCTGTAGGTAAAGTGGAAGAAATTTTGACGTTTGTAGTGCGCTTTGGGCAATGTGCTTGAATGTTCTTGAGCGTGCCATGCCTTCCGTGATATGGGGCATCGGTTTTTATGGTCTCATTCGAAGGACCCCGTAACGTTCATTTCATTAGTAAAAAAGTGCTTGACGAAAGAACAGTTACTACATATTTTTCAAATCTGGGTAAGACTCAACCGGTGTTCGAACCCCAAGTCAACGAATATTGCTATAATTTAACCTTAAAACATTGGAGCACTTATAAATAAATTCATATTAATACAACAACTACCGTCTCTGACGTTTCAGTTAAGTGGCCTACATTGATCAGAAATTTAATGCGACCTTTTGCAAATGGCTGAGTAATTTGGTACTATAATCCCTTCAGAATCAATAGTTTTAACATTCATGATACTCTTGTGAACAATTTACATCATCCAGGCATCTGGTTATGTCAAAAATTCAATTTCCATTTAAACAAAAACACCCTTTATCCAATTATTCACAAATGCTCTATCTTGCTATTAAGTTTAGGATTTAGAAATCAATACGCTATTGCCCAAGTACAAGACATAAAATATAGAAAATGGAAAATATGCTTAAAAGTTTTATTTTATGTTTTTTTTTCCTTAATTAAGAGTATTCAAGGGGCAAAACACTTTTCAAGAATTTGCATAAAATCAATTGAAATGATGATTGAGTTATTGTAATTTAATGCAAAATCTGTAAAGTTTTTCCAAGAAAATTGAAAGGCTCATAAAATTTTGACGAATAAAACGACAAATTCTACATCATTTGTCTAAGAATATTAGCTAGCGTCCCTGCTGAGATGAAAATATCACGATAAATTGTTTCTGAGAACTGAATAGCGTGAATGTCATGTTTCTGTGTAAAATGGAGTCTTGATTATGACAAATGCGCGGGGAAATGACAAATTGTAATTATAGAATGTTTGAAAATTTGTATTTTTGATTATTCCATTTTGCCTTCGTATTGTTTTTCTTACTCCCCAACGTCATATATTTTAAACATCATGTTAACATTGTAATCAATTCCAAAAACTCTGATCACAACATACAAACAATTATATCACAACATTTGTGCATTGTCTACCTCAAGGGGTTAAAACAACCAATATGCTAAATATCAAACAGGTATATGACTTTTTAGAAATTTGTAATTTTAGCCAGCAAATATTTAGCAATAAGCTTCTTACTGATATCAATTTCGAATCCATAATGATCTTTCTGTTTGAATATGGTTTGATTTTCTAAAGTAATGTATTAACCATGGGAAATCAACACATTTCCAAACAATGTGCAAAAAATAAATGGTTTTTTTTTTACATTTAATACAAGCAATATCCAGAATATTGTATAGGATCGTTATTAGATGTTATCTGTTATTGGTATATGTAAAAATTTCTTTTGGTCTTCATATTATCCCAAATTGTTTTTGTTTTACAGCTTTGGGATTTCCAAACGTATCATTATCCAAAAAAAAAGTCAATTGGTACAAAAAAGATGCAACTTAATGTTCATCTAAATAGGCTAAGGAGTCATTTTATGATTGTAACACAATCTCGTTTTTCATGAAATAACAATGGAAATAGGAAAAGCAATATTTCATAAAACTTCAAATAAAATTAAATCCATTGTAGTCGTATATAACATACACTGTCTATATAAGAAAATAAATAAATAATAAATAAATAATAAATAAATAAATAATAAATAAATACGTGTAAATAAATAAATTCACTCATTCCTTCATTTATAGTAATAATAATAAATAATAATAATAAAACATGTAATATTAATAATAATACATGTAATAATAATAATAATCATCATCATCATCATCATCATCATCATTATAATGTATTTTTTATACAAAATTTGATATTAATTATACTTATTTTAAAAAGCTTTCAGATGAAAATTATATATTGCTCATATATGAACATTGAATACAAGGAAATCATGAAAAACATGAAAGGCCCAATACCAAGCAATCGTTATTCGTCATAACTTCATTTTTTTTTTAATTTTTCCTTCTCTTCTTCTTCTTTTTAACTCGAGGTAAAAAAAATACCAGAGAACGCAAAGTAAGTAAATAAAAATGGTAAATAAAAATCATTTGAAATAATTATTTTGGATGACAAATACATCCAAAATTAAAAGTTCGTAGTTTGACTAAATTCCTTTTAAAATGTTTTAGGTACGCGTTTTTATAACTCGTTTTTTTAAGTTCCCATCCGAAGGAACCATTACTTTCAGTTCGTAATGCCGAGTGCTTGCCGACAGAACAGTCACAGACAATTTGAAGAAGCTTCTATTTCTATGAATTATGTAGTAATAAAAGTTTGATGGGGATTCCAATGACGGTATAAATGATCGATAAACGATTTTGAGGGCATCTTATTCAAAAATTTGAGCGTGGATAGAGGCTATGCATTTGATCATTGAAACAAAAACAAGCCAACGAAATGTAGAATACGACACCCAATGATGTTTTATGAGACGATTTTTTGCAAAACATAACCTGAAACAAAAGAATCGAAAAATAAAGCAAATATCATAGTATTTCATGCACTTGGTAATGACAGAAGAGTTTAAAACGTAATAAAAAGAGAAGAAAAAAGTAGATAGACACAACAGACGTATCGATTTAAAACAATATATCTTTTTATTACACTTTTTTTAACAGAGACGATCCATTACATGATAATTCTGAAGAGAACTTTCATTAAATGTTCTATAAACGCAATAAGAGTTCTTTACACCAACATGAATCGGTTTATAGTTGGTATTAAATGTTAAGTTGTTTCACGTTTTTTAACTATGGTAGTTCTTCAAAGACTGATTTACGTCTGTAAATTCTATTGCAAAACAAAAACAAAAAAATCATCAAATATCAATGTATTTTACAAGAAAAAAAAAGATTTATAGCAATAAAACAAAAACGCTTGATACATATATTTTCTACAAAGAATCATTATATAATGACTGAAGTCTGATGTCGGGGGACTCCAATGTAAATATTTCATTAATGGAATAACTAATGGATTTACCGTGTTCTGGGCACTCTTAATGACGGCAGTATATGCTACTGGGAAACTAACAACATTCACAATGTTCTAACATATGGATATTTGGTTATAAACCTTTTAATTTTGTCTAATTCTGATAAATGACAGTAATATTATTTTAGCAAAAAAGACAAAATAATCTAATGTATTTTATTGGCATATTAAGTGTGCAGAGGTCCGGAAATCGATGCAACAATTAGCAAATCATATGCTTTTTAATGTGTTCGCGTAATGTAGTTATTTGGTACTCTGAAACATTAATAACTTTGGAAGTTTGTGTCAGAGTAGGAACTCTATCAATCAATCACTCTGACAAAACATTACTTGGTTTATTGTTTTGATTAAATTGTCAAATCCAAGAATTTATTTCATTTTAAGTAAAATTCTATTTAATATTGATTATTTTACTCATGGTTTCAGCAATTCTATGATAGCTGATATTTTTATTAAAACCAATTGTCAGATTTTGAAACGGAACTGTTATTGTCAGAATAAAAGGCGTAAATGGCATTACAAAGTTAGCATTATAGAGTTATTGATAAGACTTCGTTAAGACTTTGTCAATTTATTGTTGATGTGTGCAGCATGTTTTAGATCCTAATATGCAACTCTTATCTTCTGTCACGTAAAGGCCAAAGTGACTTGGGTAAATGTCAATGACTTTGTAAATTATTGTTTTTTAATCACAAAGGTTTAACTAAAGAAAATATGTTTATATTAAATAAATGTAGTTCAATGAAGCCAATTCTCGCGTGCAAGAGTATAATAAATTACCATTTTTGGTTGTTTAAACTAAGATCTATATAAACAAAAATGCAATGTAAGTATGTGTGTAGTATAGATTGAAATAGGCATGCGTGGGGGATTCGAACTTTAAGATTGGATAAAAACTGGCACAGTGGTTCTCGCGTTTCAAAATTGCTGCCCGAGTTCAACGTCCGGAAGCGGGAACTATGTGCATGATGTTTCTCGTTTGTACATATGTACATAGGTGTACATTTTCCAGGGGCCTCGAGTGATCTAAAGCGCGCTTTCGGATCACAGTGTCTCTCACAGCCGATTCCGGCTCGGTTTGAGTAATTTTTCTTGCCGAAGACCTGTGGTTTTCTCTTAGCACTTCGGTTACCTCAAATAGAGCCACGATATAAGTGAAAGATTCACGATTGGAGCGTAAATCACTCTTATACATCTCAACTCAAAAGAACCCACGCGCATTTAAACCAAGTAAACAAGATGGTTTCACATAAGTTGACATAAAAAATTGTTTCTAAACTGTTAAAGAATAAATAAAGTATATTACAATGCTGGAATATATAAACACGAACACACGAAATAAAATAATAAAATAAAATAAAATAAAATAAAATAAAATAAAATAAATAAAATAAAATAAAATAAAATAAAATAAAATAAAATAAAATAAAATAAAGTAAAATAAAATAAAATAAAATTAAATAAAAATAAAATAAAATAAAAAAGAAAATAAAAGAAAATAAATTAAAATAAATTAAAATAAATAAAATAAAATAAATTAAAATAAAGTAAAGTAAAATAAAATAAAATAAAATAAAATAAAATAAAATAAATAAAATAAAATAAAATAAAATAAAATAAAGTAAAATAAAATAAAATAATAAAATAAAATAAAATAATTAAAATAAAATAAAATAAAAATAAAAATAAATAAAAAAGAAAATAAATTAAAATAAATTAAAATAAAATAAAATAAAATAAAATAAAATAAAATAAAATAAAATAAAAAAGAAAATAAAAGAAAATAAATTAAAATAAATAAATTAAAATAAAATAAAATAAAATAAAATGAATTTAATAATAAAATAAAATAAAATAAAATAAAATAAAATAAATAAAATAAAATAAAATAAAATAAAATAAAATAAATAAAATAAAATAAAATAAAATAAAATAAAATGATAAGATATAGAAATTATAGATTATAAATAGAATAAATTATAATTCAAACCAACGTTTACAGATAAAATATTTTTTGAAATATATATCTTAAATACAGAAGCATATAATGGCCCACACTTAATTTTTTTTTTTTATTTTGTACACTATAAAGTGTAAATTTTACACTTTAATCTGTCAATTTACACTTTACAGTTTAAAGCGTACAAAATTTAAAAAGTGAATCAAAACGTGGCCCTAATACGCTTCCGTACTTAAACAATATTATATTTATCATTAAAATTACATGATATATAAAAGACAAACATATGCAGTACATAGGATCCCGAAAGAAGAGTATAAGTCTAAAAAAAACAGTCTTCTCAACAATAAAATATACAGTCAATAAAACACCGGAAAACTTTAGTAGCTCCAGAATCGAATTACAGATTTATTTTTAAAAAATTCAATTTTTTATTTATACTTCAATCGGTTCTTGAGAACAATAAACCATAAACGAATTCCGAGGCTTACAAAATTAAATACAATCCTATAGATAATTCTGAGATCTTTTTTTTTTTTTTTTTTTTTTTTTTTTTTTTTTTTTTTTTTTTTTTTTTGTCCAGTATTAAAAATAAAAGAGATAAATAAACTTCTTACTTTGAAATACTTTTTTTATAAAAATAAAATCTGTTTATTTGCACCAGTAGAACCCGTAAAAGAACATGCAAAAAAAGACAAATAAATTGCAGACCAAAGAGCGGATAAATGCACGTCTTTGTACGAAAAACAATGTGCATTTGTCTTTTTGGTAAACGTTTGAAATCAAGAAAACGAAGCAGATAAAAAGGTAATTTGTTTCATCTACAAAATGAATACAATGATTGATATTTAAAAATGGCTCTTATAAGAAAATATACAGATAAATCATTAATTAAACGAAAAGCAATTAAGGTTGAGACTAAATGGAAATCCAAAAATAAATAAATAAATAAATAAATAAATAAATAAATAAAAATAAATTAGTATGATAAACTGAGCATTTAGTATATAAAGCTATACATGTGAAAATTGCAAAATCAACCAATAAAATCAATTTTTAAAGCATGCTTTGATCTTGGTATATTTAATCAAGAATATATATATATACATATGTGTGTGTGTGTGTGTGTGTGTGTGTGTGTGTGTGTGTGTGTGTGTGTGTGTGTGGACAAACTAAAATATCGATAGTTCCAAAAGGTCATCAAGCACGTTCGTTAATAAAAGATTAATTTGTGCTCAAATTCTTTTAAAAAGTAGCAAATGCCTCAAATATTTGTTTACAAACGAATATGTAATATTTTCTTTACTGGTTGAAAAAAAAATATATATATAAAGGTCGAAGTGAGACGCTTAAGTAGTCTCTCGAAACCCATAAGGAGCTGAACTCAATATATATCCAAAATTGATAGACGAACGTTAAAATCTTATTATTCTTGGTACAAAAGAACTAGTCGAAAATGAAGTGTTAAAAAGTATCCAATCTGTCTCGCCTTTATATTGCTTTTACACAATTAAATGCAGTTTACTTGTCTATGCGTCACGATGTTTACAATTTCCTCGTTTTTTATATCGTAAGTTTTAAGATATATGGGAGAGCTTTAGCAGAAACGATATCATATGTCTGCTTGTTGCCTTGAAGTTGTGTGTTTTTTTGTTTTTTTTTTATTTTTTTATTTTTTTATTTTTTATTTTTTTATTTTTTGAGTTAAGATTTTATTCTTGATTCTGGGACTCGCTCCAATAATAATATATCAGTAACAGACAATTGTCATTATTCTGAATATCCTTCATAATTCTCTTATTTTGTTTATGAATTATGCATGCTTTTTTCATAATAAAACGGTAAAAGACTAACTTGGACTTGTTAATTAAAATAAAATGAAAATATATAAAATAATAAATAAAATAATAAAAATAAATTAAATTAAAATAGATTCAATTAAATTTAAATAAAATATGATAAAAATAATATAAAAACATACACATTGATAAACAGAACATAAAATCCCCTAGTATGAACAGGAATTTATATGATTTATATTATATTTAATATGTTTTGAAGATAGATATCGTCTCTAAAAATCTGTATTTGCGACGAGATTTTAAAACATAGGTTGAAAGTTTATGATTTTTTAATTAAATAGGTTCGAAATATATGTAAAGTTGTACTTTATTCTATTGTGTCACGTATTGTGACGTAATTTTAATAAATGCAAAACCAGAGAAACTCACGATCGCCTTCGATCGAAAAAGAAAGAGTATAAAAAGTTTGAACGGAAACTCAGACTTGAATATTTTCGCCAGGAAGGGAATATGTTAGATTCACTGAGGACAATGAACCCCAAAAAGTTTTACTCACTTTTTTCAAAATCTAAACTTAAAGGACGTGGTGTGACTTTAGACAAATTCTACGATCACTTTAAAGGGTTAATAGATACTCCATGTCCTAACGTAGAGGACACCGATAATTTTATGAACAATTCTACTAATGAATGTGTGTTTGAATCTCTCGACAGTCAAATCACCAAAGAGGAGATAGAAACGGCTTTATCCAAGCTTAAAAGAGACAAAAGTCATGGACTGGATGGTCTACTAAACGAGTATTTTATTGAGTGCAAGGAATTATTATTACCGTCTTTGACTAGGCTGTTTAATACTGTGTTAGAAACTGGTTGTTTTCCCGAATCATGGTCGTGCGCAATTATAGTGCCAATTCTAAAGAAAGGTGATAGCAGTGTTCCAAGTAACTATCGCGGGATAAGTCTAATCAGTAACTTGGGCAAATTGTTTACATCAGTTATCAATAATAGGTTATTAAAATGGTCATCAGAATATGATACAATAACCGATGCACAGTTTGGCTTCCGACCAGGGCTGGGAACAGTCGACGCAATCTTCGCCTTACAGACAATTATTACAAAATCATTACAGTCAAAGAGTAAACTTTATTGTTGTTTTGTTGATTTTAAGTCTGCGTTTGATTCAGTACCAAGGTTGAGTATGTGGCTAAAACTATTCAAAATGGGCATCAGGGGTAAGATTTTATCTGTGCTGAGGTCAATGTATGCAAATGTCAAATCATGTGTATTGTCGGATAATATGCTTTCTGATTTTTTTGATAACAAACATGGTTTAATCCAAGGTGAAGTGTTATCACCTATTTTGTTTTCACTGTACATGAACGATTTTGAAAATTGGTTTATAGAAGATAACATTGTACCGTGTGAGTTTAGGGACCTTGCACTTTTTCTGTTAATGTACGCAGACGATATGGTATTATTCGCAGAAACTGCGGAGGGTCTGCAAGAGATGTTAGATTCGTTATCTAGATACTCACACAATTATGGTTTAACTGTTAATACTGATAAGACAAAAGTCCTAGTATTTCGTAACGCAGGTATTGTTAAAAACAAATGGACATATAACGGTAAAGAAGTTGAACTTGTAGATTGTTTTAATTACCTCGGGTTACTTTTAAATTATAATGGAAAATTTAATGGTGCACAAACCAAGTTAGCTGAACAAGGTCGTAAAGCTCTCTTTAGCTTGCAACAGAAAACCAAGACACTTTATTTAAATGTCCAGTCAATGTTGTCACTTTTTGACACATACGTAGCCAGTGTTATGTTTTATGGCTGCGAGATATGGGGTAATAGTAAAGCCTTATCAATCGAAAAGTTACATACCGATTTTTGCAAGCGTTTGCTTGGTGTGAAAAGCACAACAGTTAATGCAGCTGTATATCATGAACTTGGCAGATACCCTTTACAAGTTTATAGAAAAGTACGCATTTTTAAATACTGGCTAAAATTATTGTATAGCTCTAATTGTATTTTACAAGAAAGTTATAATTTTCTCTTAGATTTGTGTAACACTAAACCTTCATTTAAACATAATTGGTTGTTATGTGTAAAGCAAGAATTATTTAACTTGGGTATGTGTGATATGTGGTTCTCTCCATATAAGTTTGACTCGTCTTACACATTAACATCATTAAAACAAAGGCTAATAGACCAGTGTAAGCAGGATATACTGTGTAAGATACAGTCTACTAGTAAATGTTATGTTTACCAGTATATAACGGATCATCATTGTTTACAATTTTACCTGTTTAAGGGAATCCCTACATCCCTTAAAAATTATATAGCAAAAATTCGCTTATCTAGTCATAATCTTGCTGTAGAGGTCGGACGCTATAGGAAAGTTGACAAACATAACAGATTCTGTTTTTATTGTAAAGACTGTATAGAGGACGAATACCATTTTATTTTACAATGTCCTCTATATAAATTAATCAGAGTAAAATATATAAAACCGTATTACTGGCAAAAGCCGAGTATGTTTAAATTAATACAGTTATTGAGTGTCAATAATGTAAAAGAGCTTTGTAATTTTGGTATGTTCTTAAGAAAATCATTTTCACTGCGTTCTAACCAGCAATCTTAATCATATTGTACTATTCTCCTTGTACTATTCTCCTTGTACTATGTTACGAAATGATATATAACATGTCGTAAAATACTGTACATTTTGTACCACTGTTTACATGTTTTAGATACAATGTACACTGATGGATATTAATATTCAAAGTAATAAAGTAATAATAATAATAATATTTTTTATCTTTGGACATAAAACATATAGTATTGTCCTGGAATTATAGTGCCCGAGACTTTAGTTACTAAACTCTAAAGACAAAACCATAGTAGCGCTTGTATCTCAGAGAAAGGTAAAAATACATAATTTTTTTAGAAAATTGTGAATTGCATAATGCATTGCATGGAAGTACCATGTTTTAAGAAGCTAGTTAAGGAACATTGTCCGATTTGTACAAACCAGTAATGAAGACCTTCCAGAGGTTTCGAAAGCTGTATATGATTCCCTTACTAATCCGCTCCTCAGTCATGTCACACAAAAGGCTATCAAGATTTAAGTGTTTAAAAGTTTCTTAAATATGAATATGTCTTATTTTATCATAATTTTTATAAAGAGTATTAATAGCTTAATTATTAAGGCATTCGTTTACTCGTGACGAATATTAGACATCACCAATAATTAATTTTTTTGCAAATTGGTTTTATGAGATTTGTTCATTTAAACATCACTTTGCAAATACATTCTTTTTCGTAATGGAAATTGCAAGACAATATCTGGGTTAGTATTCCGAAATATTCTGCGTTACACTAGGTATCTATGTGGGATTGCAAGGAGAAAATCCATAGATCGACGACTTGAAACAAAATTCCAAATTAAAAGTATTTACAAAAAAGATCCTAAATATAGCTGGAATCTATCCAATACAGTTTACATATGTTTGCATATCGTTGCAATATTTATGTACATATATGCTAATGTGTTCTGTATAAAATTAGATATATACAGGGTGTCACAAAACATGTGTTACACTTTTAAACTGTTATAAAATTTTAATACCTTCAGTTATATTTATGAAATTTAAAAATATAACAAAAAGTTTTTAATTTTTTGTTAAGAATACATTTGTCACAGTTTTCTTATTAATCACCAAAAACTTTCTTTGGAGAAAAATACAAAAATGTATGTCATTTTACAATAAATGTTCCAAATGACGTCCTTTTGCCTTCAACATTGTTTGAACACGATTTCTAAAGTTTTTTTATCACAGCTTTACATGTATCAACAGAGATTGATCTAATTTCTCGTGTGATTGCTGTTTTTAGGTCCTCTGTTGTTTGTGTGGAAGGATAGTACACTTTGTCTTTCAGGTAACCCCACAAAAAGAAATCAAGGGGGTTCAGATCGGGGGAGTGCGGTGGCCAAACATTTGCGGTACGATAAGAAATGTATTGATCACCTAACGTTTTCTTAAGCCACTGAAGAACACAACCTGCAGTGTGTGGCATAGCACCGTCCTGTTGATACCACACATTATCCAAATTTACAACTTTCCGTCTAATGGCTGGCAGAAATTTAGACTTCATTAACCTTAAATATCGTTCAGAATTTACGGTCATTGCATGACATCGGAGTCTTCGAAGAAAAAAGGGCCAATTATTCCGCTTGAACTTAACGCAGTACAGTAACTTTCTCACATTTTAGAGGTTTTTCCACATAAAAATTAGGTTTCTCAGAACCCCAGAATCTAAAATTCTGTTAATTGACAACATTTTTAAGATGGAAGTGGGTTTCATCGGAAAACCATATGGAATCTGTTAAATTCTTGGAGTCGGGTTGACTTAAAATCCAATGACCAAAGTCTAAACGACTTCTAATGTCCGTCTCTTTTCAATGCTGCATCACACTTTTCTTGTAAGGAACCAGTTTTAAATCAAATTTGAGCATTCTATGAACATTAGATTTGCTAGCAGTGATATTTAGTTCATGCAATACCTGTCTAACTGATTTTTGTGGAAGTTTCAGTAATAACTCTGTCAATGGCATCAATGTTCTCTTTGGTACGGGCACTCTTTGGTCTGCCAATGCCAGAATTTTGCCTTCAGTCATTTACCCTGCCTTTAACTTCAAACTTCCTCACAAGTCTGTAAATTAGCATTCTGTTGAGCACTTTCATCCCTGGATGTCGTTTCTCATGGTTCTGATGACTAAAGCAGCAGATTTATACTCATAGTAAAGTTTGACAGTTTCTGCCAGATGATCACTTGAAGGTTTCATCTTGAAAATGTGATGACGTCATGATGACAGTCATAACTACCTGAATGTTTAACAGATTTTCTAAGTGTAACACATGTTTTGGGACACCCTGTATATATACAAAGTAAACACAAATATAATGCATTCTAATTAAGTGCAGCTAGTCATTACAGGTATTATTCATTTTACGATTTATGGTGTGTGTGTGTGTGTGTGTGTGTGTGTGTGTGTGTGTGTGGAAAAACCTTTATATTGTTTAGCTTTTTGTTTATTGTTTGAATCAGGTGATTCTAAAAAAGAAAAATAGTTTAAGCTTATTCATCTTGTTCTGATTTGTTGATGATAGAAACAATTCCAATATTCATGTTATTTAAACATTTATTTTAACAACTGTCGGTTCAAGATTACCAAATCAAGGAATATCTGATTCGGTAACTCCAATATAAATGATCTCACAAGAATTTACGTTATATTTCTCGCTCGTTTGGGTATAAAAGGCGGCTTGAATCTAAGAAAACGTGTCATCAATCGCCGCGTACGTAAATTTTTAAGACTGAAGTTGAAATACAATACACGATTCATTCGGGAACAGTAAATTGATTTATTTAATATTTTATAGAATATTTCACAATTAGTTTTGTACAAAAGTGATAAGTGATTTATCACCTCTTTAATGAAATATTTCTAGACAAAATTTGCATTGATTGGCAACACAATGATCTCGTAACAACTCTCAATATATACAATTAATTCATCAATTACATATGCAAGTGGATAAGTTTGGAAATCAAATATGCCCAGATTCTTTGTTAAATAGTGGCTATTGTTATAGTTTTAATTACAAGTTTCCGACCTCTTAACTATTTTCAATGTAATTATTTTGAGAATCCAAGATTTGATCAGCTTTGTTGCTATGACAACCTTACTAAAATAATGTATAATAAGCTTTGAATAAAAGTAGTAAATCTCCTTTATCAATCAAATCACAAACATACGTGAATAAAAAATAAGTCAGTCAATCGAAGTCTTTCTATACATCGGAAAACATCGGGCTTCAGTGCCGATATGGCGGCCAATATTCATGTCAAACAGTATTCGTCCCGAGTGATTTGTCGGAGGCAGTTTGAAGTCCGAAAGCATTGATGGAATTTACAATGAAGGGTGATCAAATCAAAAAGGGAAAAGCAATCTAGAACTAATATATTGCTTCAGCTATACACTTGAATGCAGTGTTCATTATCGACCAGCGTTCGTTCTACAGTTGTCGGGTAATAGTTCCAACATAGTGATATTGACCCAGCTATCAACTGTCTAAATGCATGCAACAGATTCATCACAACTTTATAACTAACCATATGTTTTTTAAAAACCAGAACGACATGATTCAGGGAAGGAGAGAATATGGTATGGTTCCATGACACACGGTGAAAACCTGAGGTACCGGCAGTCTTATAAAAGGTAGGTTATAGCTATCCACTTCAGAAACTTTAATATATTTGTTAAACTGTAAAAGCTAATTGGCATGAAATCAAATCAATTCAGAATCGTGGCTCATTTTGTTACTTCATTAGATAAATTTAGTTGCATTTGAATGTTTATCGTGAGACAAAGAAAAAAATCATCAAATGAATTGCTTTGAATAATTGATTGAACAACAGAACAATTGTGTGTGTGTGTACAATTTTTTGCAATTTATTGACAAATTTTTTGAAAGTATAAAATTCGAAGTTGATTTAGTCTTCAGAAAAAGTATTAAAGCGTGCTCTTGAGGGCTTTTAACAAAATGTGACGAAATTAGGTAAACCGTAAGAGAAGTCTCCGGAAACTATGAAACACTTTTACTTTATTGTACAACTTTACAAATTTTTCAGAATCGGCTGTAAACATGCATTAAATAAATAAATAAATAAATAATAAATAAAATTAATAATAATAATAATAACAATGATAATAATAACAATAGTATAAAACTGATAGACGAATTCTGAAACAAAGGTTTTAAAAAATATTTGGATAACATTTGAGAAAGTATGACGTAAAACATGCCTATTTAATAATTGCACATAAGCGGCCGTAAATACATTTTATAGCATCTAGACTGAGTTTATAAATATTGATCACTGAGCTAAGCAACGTTAACAAACATTAACAATAGAAGAAGCAATTGATAATCATAATAATAAACGGGGGGGGGGGGGGGGGGCGAAAACAATTATATTGTGGTTTAATATGTATAAAGGTACTTGGTGTTCATTTTTTAAAAACATGGTCCAACAACATTTTGAAATCAAAAACTGATTGTTAGCTAAGTGTGACTGTTAAGAACCATCTACAATACGATAACCATACGATTTGGCATAAGTACATCATGTATCGGACCTAAAACGAAAGTATTATCATTTATCCTCATATATATATATATATATATATATATATATATATATATATATATATAGTATGTGTGTGTGTGTGTGTGTGTGTGTGTGTGTTACTTAAAAAGAGTCATATTTATACCAGGTCAATCTAGACAGAGGGAAATGTTACGTCTGATTTCATTGTCCAATTTGTCCAATCTCCGAGACCATTGTATATCTGAAATTGTGGCCTCAGGACTTTCCCTTTAAAACACAATATTAAGTGCACGTCTAATGCACGCCGGTAATTTTAGTATTGCATAATATGTCTGTAATATTAGTATATTAACTACAACATAAAACTGGTTACTAAAACACAAAAAATCAATGTAAGCTTTCAGCTTGATTCTCTCTAACAATTGTATTATGTAATGCATCTATTCTCTCCGTCTATACATCAATCAGTATTCATTCTTAATATGAATGCGACAGGTAAAAATTTTGAAAAAAACATAAGTAGTTTTTTTCCCATTTTTTACAGCTGAAAATGTCAGGCTTTTCTCAAAACGGCAATTTAAATAAACAGGAAACGCTTGGTCTATTAAATCGGTAATGTGATACGTTTGTTGTCTTTTATCCGTTTTCACTCGTTTCAATAAAGACAAGTTTTTAAAACCAAGCCATTTATAAATCAATAAATTTATGTTGAAATTAATACATTTTGAAATTAGTTAAACTAAACGAATTGAAATTAATATTGGAATGTGTTTTATTAACTTTTGGCATTTTGATTGGATGCTAGGAGTAATTTTAAACATTAATTAAACAAGGAAAACTCACAGCATTAAAACTTGTCGGAGCCTTAATGGGAAATTCTACCTTAAGTAGAATATGAATTAAATAGGTTGTTGGTTATAAAAGTGCTTTTAGTTTCATAACTGTAACAATGAAAAATACTCATGTTGGGAATAAGATCCTATATCATATACATTTTCTTATAATTGCTTTAAGTCAATTTGTTCTTATTTTATATCAAATTTTGAAACATTTGATCGGATTTTACAAATGAAGATAAAACAATTGGGTTTTTTTTTCAGAGATACATATAACTCTGACGATGTCTATCGCGTAGTAGAATGCTTTATCATCAATCATTCAACCTTTGAATTAAAACAATCTCGAAGTTGTATGATGTTAAATGAAGCGATGTAATGGAATTTTACGCCCTTAACAAGATTCCTTCACTTAATATTGAAGTTGTCAGTAGAGGAATGTTGGAAAAACGGAGTGACCGGAGAAGGTCATCCATCTTCGACAAGCAATTGCGTAGGCACACGCTTTAAAGTAGTCGGCTACCAAGTCCCTGGTTGTTTAGTTGAAGTGGAGTGGAGTGGAGCAATGGTGTTTTACGCCCAGGTCAAGATTTTTTCACTTATTTCGAGGCGGTCAGTTCTAGGATGGTGGAGGAAACCGGAGTACCCAGAGAAAACCAAAGACCTTCGGTAAGCGAACTGACAAACTTTCTCAAACTAGGATCTGTCTCGAGTGTGATTCGAACCCAGGCGGTGAGAGGCGCTATGATCCGTAATCGCGCGCTTTAAATCACTCGGCCACCGAGGCCCCGACTCCAAAAATAAGACTGATGATTTTATAAACGTATCTATAACAAACAAGTGTTATAATTATGCATTTTATTTTTCTGTTTGCTGTTTTATTTGTTGTTCTACCTCTATTACAATCACATGAAAGGCGATTGGCTATTCTGTGATGTTCACAAATGCATGTTAGTCAATTATCAAAAATTTGTCACGTTCTCTATTTAAATGATTTTTTATGAAAATTCAAAAGTATTACATGTCACATTCATTTAACCCCTAAATATTTCTGTTTAGTATGACATTCCGAAAGATCAGAGAAAAACAGCTACCTGTTAATTTAATGATACGACTATCTAACTCTAGATCTGTTGAGATTTTATCAAATTCAACATTGTAAACGAAACAGAATTATGTTGTTAAAGGTGAAATTTCAATCTTTTTGAAAATATTTAGAGGTAGAAATTTTTGATTGAGTGACGCCATCCATTCAAAACACTACAATTAATTGAACAAAAGTATAACCAGAAAAAACACATTGGAGAACATCATCAAAATTTGAAATTTATCACGTGACAGGAAACAGCAATACAACAGTAAGAAACGAATAAAACACCATTACGGAGTTGAAGGAAATCGGAAAAATAAAGTCATTCTCATGTAATTTAGCATCTCTTGACAGTATACAAACCATTTTATCTTACTTTGATTGTAAATGTTCAGCTAGCTGATATAAATGGATTGTATGGTATACGCTAATTTTTATTCATAGCATGCAGAATGACAATTTCATTTAAGAGCAGTTTTAGAATGTAAAAACGAATTAGAAGAGATATATGGAAATGTCCCACTTTCTAACTTCCCGTTTATAAAAACCGAGATGATTGGATTTGCAATCAGTTGGGGATTTTCTAACTTTTGTACAATGCAATGTAAAACATGTAACATACACTGGGCAGATTTTTACAAGACCCATTTTGGTGGCAATTTATTTTAATTCTTCAAAATAATTTTACCTTTCCATTCAGACATTCTATTATTCCAATGGAAATTTCTCCACGTTACTTCTACATAACTTTCGAAATATACCGATGGCGGCCAGCCTTTGTCGTTAAATAAGTAAAAAAAAAAAAAAATCACAGGACACAAAGCAACTGTATGTTTATATATATATATTGACAAGTGGTTTCAGATAGGAAAAGATATGTTAATAATAACTATCATTTACGGTATCCTATATCAACATTTGTCTAAAAGAAACCAGTAAACATATTTACTATCAGTCTATATAAATGTTTTTCTTATACATATTTGGATAACAAAATTAAATATTTAAAAAATATCATTCAAAAATATCCAATATATCTGTTAAATTTATTGACCTAATGGAGAAAAATAACCAGACTTATTTAAAAAAAATTCTTTAATTATAACAATGTTTTAACAGTTTTCAACAAGATAACAAATTCACTATGTCCAAAATATCCCTTATGCACCTTCCTGGTTACAATATAAGATATATGATGTCATGATTTGAATATTCATGATGATCACCCCTTGAAAAATCCGAACAACAATGAACACCCAATTATTATCTTATGGCTTTTTCCAACATTTTCTTATTGAAAAAAATAAATAAAATAAAATGAAATAAAAATCAAACCTTTTTCAACTATATCTATTGCAGCTTTGAACATCATTTTATTTGTCATATTTCCTTTAAATTCAACACAGTGTAGTAAGGAAATGTGATTTGCATATTAATTCCTTTTACCTTTCTTAACCTCACCTTATCTTGGGTGAGGCCCAATTGGATCATTAAAGTAATTGAATTTCAGCTTTTTTTTACAATCTGCTTTATGTACAGAAGAATACAGAGAAATTTTTTTTATTTAAAAATAAAATTTGGTTAGGTCATTGTATTTTAATCTAATATTACTGTTATGTTTTAAGGAAAGTTTTGAATAAAAGAAATATTTAGAAAAAAACCATGTGACAAACAATTATGGACCAATAGTTTATCTTTTCTTGGTATTAGGTAGGGAGAAACGTATCAAATCTTGAAAATGAACGTGTACGCTGGGTAACGCATCGTAAAAAACATCAAAAACTTCGAAAACGCACGGAATTTATAAAACTTTAGAAAGATAGAAATGTAGTTAGTACTTGGCTCTAAAGTACTTAAAATGAGGAATAAAATATATAACAATAAATAATAAATGTAAATATTTGTTACATTTTAATGTGCCATATGTGCAAATTTCGGAAAATCAATCCTCATCAGTGACACTAGGGACCGAAAAGTTTGATATATAAAACTCACAAGTCTAACGGGTGAAAGTTAATGAATCCAAAGTTCCAAAATTATATGAATCCAAACCTAGCTAGAAATGCTTTGCATGAGGGAACAAACCTTAGTTTTGAATAAATTTCAAAAATTTAGATGGCTGAAAATTTGCTAATTGTTACATTTTCTGACAGCACAAAGTACTGCCTAATACGTTATGAATATGTTATTCTGCCCTAAAAGATGGATGGATAAAACGGCAATTAAAAAGGGCAATCCAGACTTAAAATATAGGAAAAACTACATGTACTTTATATTAAAAACAAGATTATAATACAATGTTCTTTCTCACTTAAAATTGTCTTGTCCTTCAGATGTCTCGACATTTGTTATGCGACTAGAATATTGAAATGAACAAGGTGTTAAAGTCGCCTGTTACATGCATACTTCAAGAAAATAAGTAGGTGTAGCAGGTAGCACTTTTTCTCTAATGAAAGTAAAATTCAATGCACAACTTCCCAAACTACACATTTTCGTGATCTGAGCTTTCATAGATTCTTTTCAGCTAACTTAAATCTTTTGAACTAGTACAGACAAAGCATAAAGAATTTATAAAGCTTCTGGCTTTATTTTCTTCTCAGTATTTTTTGCCCTTGTAACTCTAACTTTTTCGTTCTTAAACAGATTCAAGTCAGCACACACTGAAACTGCATTAAGGTTTCCTAGGTAAAAAAAAAATTACAACGGTGCTTATTTACTTAATGATGTTCCTAATGAACAATGTAAAAACTTAAAAAACGGTGAAATACGATAAATTAAACACAGAATACCATTAAATTTGTCATATGTGACTTTGTAAGGAATGAATAACTTCATTGCGAATACATTTGGATAATAATGACGGACAATTAATGCAATTTATGTCCGGTTTCCCCTTTAATTCATTTGAGTCTCCGTGCATCATTGCGCACGTTCCAAGCTAATCATAATCATTGTTCGACGTGTCTTACACTAAAGGTTATTTCGTTTATTAACAGCTAATAGGAATGAAATTTTAGAAAATGAATTTCACGGATCGTGATTAGAGGTTATCTTTTTAAAAATATAGAAAACGAATTTTTTTAGGAAATTGAAAAACTTAATGCAGCTTTAATGTCTTTAAAAGGAAAATATATATTTGCAAACGAAAATGTGAATTTTAAAAACTTTTAAATTGTCAGTGCTTAACAAAACTTTTATTATAAAGTAAGCAATTTATGGAGAAACGGTTGTTAAAAATGCCAAAAACTCGATTTAAAAAAAAAAAAAAACTTCCTGTTATTTATGTTCATATACACCAAACAAAAGAACAAGCAAACTGGTTGATTTACACGCCAGACACAAAAAATCTATATCCACAACACATTGTATTATTTATGTTATCTGAATCGTTTTTGGTTTCAGTTGATATGACAAGAATAATAAAGAAGAAAAAAATATACAAATGTTACATCAACAAATAGGATTTGTGACCGACAATTGACACAATACATATTGTTTTAAACTTTGATTATTTACACATTTCTTCATTTCATCTTTTAAAAGATCACCAATACTTTCAGAAAAATAATGAGTTTAAACGGTAGTCTTTTTTAATGACGAACTTCTACAATCATATTTTTTTTGTTGAAGAGGATTTGGCTAGTGGGATATTTTGAAATTGCTTGTTTGTTGTTTTTGACAACTAAATTTAGTGTTACAACAGTTTGATCTTATATCAGATAAATTGTTGCTAAATTTTACATTGGTTCAGTTATATGTCAGCTTTTTCTAGCGATGCAAAATAGGTTTATTGTTTCCAAAAAAAGAATTCTCCATATACAATAAGTTCATGCGATGTTTAATCTTTAAACAATCCCTACAATAAAACAATAATTAAAATGTACTGCTATTCTTCGCTTATCAGAAAAGGTAACTATAAAATAAAGGATTTTGAAAAAAATGCCCAGCATTAAAATATTGACCAAAACATTTATCATTTCCTATTAATATTAGTCATAATGTTAGACGTCGTTTTATTTAATAAATAAATTCCCCTGATTTCCTACAAATGTATTGATAAAAAAAATTATATAATATTCAATAAGAAAAAAAAATAAACGAAACTATTTTTTATAAACCGGAAATGAAAGGTTCTTCCGAAAATGCCAATCGAATCTACACAAACTATCGTTTATGATTTCGGAAATTCACTTTCATCAATTCCCAGTAATTGTCTGTTCCTGGGGTTTATTATAAACTTCAAATTTCACAACTATACCATCCAATTTACATATTTAAATTGATTCACTGATTGACTAGACAAATAAAAACATTGCGGTTTGAGCTAGGTAGTCGATGGTTTCTATGACGGTAGTAACTATGCGAGCCTCATGCGTAAAAATTAACATGCCTCTTAGCCTCTTAGTTTTCTTTTTAAATTATTGAATAAAAACTTCAAAGATATAAAGTATTATTTTCGTTTTCTTCTTTTTAATTTAATTATAAACAATGTTTTTTTTCGTTTATTCAGAATTAGACAGTGTGGTTTCTGCACACGTTTTTTTAATCCGCTCTGTGGATTCATACAATATACAGATAAGAAATTGTTAAAAACAGTCAAATTTTCATTAGAAAAAAATTGCTAAATTACACAAGTATGTTTTACCACGAGTGGCTAGACACCCCTAGCACTACCTTGTAAGTAGTTTATATGTTCAGATAGAGTTCAACGTATTGAATGTTTTTTAACATCATAGTATAATAAATTGCTGACAAAACAAGAACCATTTTAAAAATCAATAAGAAATAAAAGTCTGTTTATTACTTACAGCTGGCTGCAAATGACCTAAATTTGTAAGTAAATGCTTTGACTAATAAATATAAACATTTTAGTCACTTTCCTTTTGTAATAGATATTTATTGAATCATATTTTTTCTTATTAATTGTGTTCTAATTTTAGTTAATATACAGGTGTTATTTTAGTAACAAAATAAAATAGATAATAACATGATTTCCTCAAAGAACGAATTCTCCTTTCTATGTTTAGATATCTTTTCTAAACTAAGTAATAATTGATCAATTATTCAAAACTAATATGGATTTTTCAAACGTTTGTGATCATCCGTGTCTTGCAGTATTCTGATAATTTATTTAATTGATGTTTTTTTAAGAATATCCATAAACGTTACAAACACAAGATGTTTTAGAATGATATTCTCCGGACTTTGTGTCGCACCTTTCTTGGGTAAAGCGTGTTTTTATATGTTATTTAAATCATTAAAATAGTATAAGAGAAATAAAATAGAAAAGTATCTATATCGAGTCTGTCAATCGTTTTAAAGTGGCAGGAATCGACAAGCAAACTGGCAAACTGTCTGACACGACCATCTCGAGTGTGATTCAAACAAAATGGTGAATCGGTTTGTTAAAAATGGAAAAAACTGTGTAAATTTATACATCATTTTCTATATCTTTACAGGTCATTTTCTAAGCAAATGTGGGTATCGAAAGTAAATAGTTATTGCAACATCTACAAAAAAAAAAAAAAAAAAAAAAAAAAAAAAAAAAAAAAAAAAAAAAAAAAAAAAAAAGGGGGCAATATCAGTTAGAATACTTGTTTGATACTATTTAAAAAATTAGTCATACACTAAAGTGTCGTCACGTCTCCCCCTCTTTCTTCTTCTTAATTATTTTCTTCTTGAAAATTGTAATCGTCAAGTGAAATTTTATAATAAGGAAACAAGAAAAGAAAAAAGAGACACATATTAAGTCCAACTCAGATTTTGACAAAAGCTTGATTAAATAGAGAGATAATGTCAATTAGTGTTGCTTAATACTATACTCCGGGTCCAATATCTCCTACAAATTTGGTAATTAATAAATACGCAAATCTAAACAAGTATTAGTTTTTCAAACAGATTTACTTTGTTATGTTATTTTAATGATAATATAGTATATTTGTTTTAAACACGAGTACTAAGATGTACTGCAAAGATGCTTTACATTGTAAAGAAACATTATATTTGGATAAGCAAAACTTCAATGGTTCACAAAGTAGGATCATATTTAAGATTCATGGACCTCTGTACAAGTTGAGTTGAGTTGAGTTGAGTAATGGTGTTTAACGTCCCAGTCAAGAATATTTCACTTATATCGAGACGTCGCCAGCTATAGGCGAAAGTGCAGAAATTTGCCTGTGCGTTGCGATGGTGGCATTATACAACAGGGTTCTTATCGTGCCATTCCTGCCATGACACGGGACTTCGTTTATTTTAAGTTCCCTTCCGAAAGAACCATGACTTTCATTTCGTAATGCCGAGTGCTTGGCGAAAGAACAGTCACTACCCACTTTCACTTTAAAATTAATGACGATCCTTACTTTCTCCCGTTGTGTTGTCCATTTCTATATAAATGTTAAATACGCAGAAATTCTTTGAATGTTGTGACATGTACGATTTCTTTTACAGATTTTTATTACAAAGCAATTTCAGTTAAACTGAAGAATTAATCAACACCAATTAATGTGATACGTGTTTATGATTTGTTCTGTCCTTAAAGTGCTAGTGTAGCTAAACCTCGTAGAACACACAGTCTATTATACTGTCATCGAGCCATCCAATACATACCTTCGATCCTACCCCCTTCTTAGTTGGGTTTGACCAGGCAAAAAGCCATAACAGTAAAACGTCTCGAGTCTTGAAGACTTATGTCATAACACAAATTACTCTATTTTAATGCCAAGTAACTAGATTTTAATAGTCGAGAGTTCCTGTTTTCGAAATGTCATTCGTTACAATTATGTAAGACTCGAATGATTCAAAGTGAAATTTTAGGCATATGTTAAAAACGATAATCAATAATGACTCGTGAAAGTCCCAATCCGAAATACAAAAAAATCGTCTTTACATCAAACAGATACCAGTATTTGTTTAAGAGACAATTTCCCTTTTCTTCAAAACATAATTATATTGTCAATTAAAACCTTCACTAAGTCCTCTTTATACTAATTTGACAATATTGATTTTGCTGTACTGGTATTCCTTAGAATCATCAAGGTAGCTTCGGAGTTAATTGCATTCAATTAACTGTCATTATTTCAATTAAATAGCTCATTCATGCCGTAATTTAGAGAGGATTGATTGAAAGTATTTTTGAATTCGGAAATATTTATTTAATTTATTCCATTTTTCGAAATATACTTTAATTATTTCTCAAATTATTATTTCTTTTTATTTATTTAAGTTCTATTTGTTCTCATAAGTAAATGGTGTCTTTTTAAAACTTTATGTTCTGCAATATCAAAATTATCAAAACTGAAGAATGAAAAACAGTCAAAAAGTCGACATAATGTAGCAAGTTTAAATACAGACCACCATACCATTATGAAATCGGCTTTTAATCTAACCGATCTCAAACAATTTTTTGTAGGCCTCTACTGGTTAGCACCGCATCTGTATAATGGCCCTGAGAGATATGTGATCTTTATATGTGACATTACAGATGCGTGTACTAGCTTTTCTTAAAGGTCACTTTGTGTAAATACTAGTACAAGGATAGTCGGAAATGGTTACACACAACTCAAACATTTGTATTTAAACTATATATTAGATTATTAAGAAAAATTTTTTCGTCGAGACTAGCTAAAATGCTTTCATATTTTAAACCAAAATTCAACCAACAAACAAACCTACCTTTATTACTCAAGGAGTTGTATTTTATGTGCAAAAAATTACATGTAAGAAATACATGTAAAATAAAAAAACAATTCAAACTTCTGAACTTTTCCGATTACGATATAAATGGGCTCTATCTTTTAAGCATAAAAGGGCGCGGTAGTCGAGTGGTTTAGTTTAAGTCTTCAAACTCAAGGCTATGGTTTCAATATAGGTTGATCTTGAAGGAGTACCGAGTTTTTGTAAGTCATAGACCTTAACAAGTTGGCTTGGAACAAGTGTTTTGTGATGCTTACCTGCGATTATGTGGTTGAGAATTTGTTAAGATTTGGCTATTTCTAGATTTATCCTAATTTGTTACGTGGAAACTAGACCATCAGTTTTACCAGCGATGTATATAGATAGATTGTAGTATAGGTCCCTGGTTTTACAAAAAAAAAAAAAAAAAAAAAAAAAAAAGATTTAATTTTTTAAACTTTGATTTCATAAATTTGTAAAGACATATGGGCAACTTGTCTTAAACTTTATGCATACTAAAATAATATATGAGACAGATTTGACAAGAACAATAAGAATTGCAAACTTAAAAAGAAGGAATTTGTGACATTTCATCTATTATTACATTTTTGTAAAGAACGAAGTGATCATTGCTACAATACCTCTTAAAAAGCTGTTTAATCGTTTTCAATGACACAATAAACAATTTTGAAACTAAAAATTTTGACTCAAAGCAAATATAAATTTATACGTTATTGTATGTTGTCTGTTAATATGGCATAATGTCTTGATTTAATGTTTATTTCTTACATCAAAATACACGATGATGTAACTCCCACTTCTGACATTTTCTAAGGAAGTCACTAAGAACTTACGCATGTCACCGTATGAGAAGTTTTCTTTTTACAGAACTGTATTGTTGTTGTAGCGCTATTGATTGAACACTCTGGTTGTTACTAAGAATATTTGATTTACATTTCAATTTATCATTTACATTTTGAATGGAGTCAAGATTATGTTATCTAATACATAGCTTGACAGTAAATATAGTAGAGAGATAAAACTGATCCAATATTACGTCTGCCGATGGATTGGCAGATTTATTGAATATGAATAATGACAAATCTGATTAATCCAAATTTGATTGCTGGAATTATTTGATTCGTGATCCCGTTAGATATGAAGATTGGAATTGTTTCTCTGCTTTCTCTTTTATTTACCGCTTCTAACAGCTTAATTATCTGATAATTGCTGTGTTGTTCAGCTATTTCTCTATTAAATTCACATTTCCTTACGTTTATATTGTAAACTATAACACTTTTTGTTGTGTTAAATGTTTTCAACACATGAGTAATTTTAGTAAAAATACATTTATTGAGCAATTTAGAAAACGTTTTAATTAGATTTATGATCGTCAAAGAAATTATATATACGTCATATAAAATGGAATAATTATGAAAAATATCAATTTACATTTCATGTAACATCAGCGGGATAACAACTGAAATTAGAAAAATTGGAAAATCAATGTAAAATTATATTAAAAAAAGATAAAAATAATAAATATAAAGTCAGTTTTCAAGTGGTATAGCAGACAGAATAAAAAAAATTGGCGTGATTATTGTCCACTAGTTAATAAGAAATATATGTCCCCGAACATCTGATGATATGCATGAACATTTGAAAGTTGTAAATCGCATAAAATAAGAGGTATTGTGTGCTAAACATTGCAAATGTATTAAAGCGTTTTTAAGCACGTCCTTATTACAAACTGCTGGCAAAACAGAACCACTGCAACAGGAACCAGTATGCTAATACTGGTAATACACATGCGCATAATTTTAGCAAACTAGTGTGTCATAATAAATCTTTGTAATATTAGAACGGGAACACAGCAATATTTTTACGACTGGTCCAAATAGTACTCTTTTTATGAGCATAATGACTTCAGTTACACAAACGGATAACGTATTGTTTCAGTTATATAATAATGTCCCGGATGCTGAATGGCTGTTGAAAGATTATTTCAAAAAAAATAATCTGGCTGAATCAATTTTATTATTAATGTTTTACTATTTGATGTTGTTTGTGATAGTTTAAATCAGTCGATTAATGTTTACCCTGTTGTTTCCTTGTGTTTTTAATGAAAATACATTTCATAGCTATTTCCTCTTCTCTCAAAATACAAACATTTTTACAAGATCAAAACCAACATAGCTATCCCCCTTGACCAAATTTTCAATTTTGTCATAGAGTTTAATTTCTACTTTATTGAATATTATTAATGTTAAATAAAGTGATTGTACAGCGCGGCTTTTACTCGTGTTGTTAAATCTTGCCTGTTTGACGGATACGTCTCCAGGGGGATTATCAGCTCAAATCTTCCTTGGAACCAACTAACAGCTGCTAGATGCGAAATTCAATAAGATTTTATAGTAAAATGAGACACCATGTCGTTATATATGATCGCACGGATTAGAATTCGCTATTGATTACAAACAAAGGTAAAGTCATACTTCGTTCATAGAATTTCAATTCGTGGGTTCTCTCAAAACTATAAGGGCAAAAAATGAACTAAATACACTTTGAAGAATAATCAATTCATTTTATTTAAACCTTAAAAATACTTCAGAAATTTAAATCTGCGAAATTCAAATTTCCTCTTTTAAAGCCACAGATTACATTTTTTACAATTCAATCCAGAGTGAAGATTATAATGAACAGACACATTAAACTTAAATTTACTTGTATGTGCTTTGCCTCGAAATTCAAAGCTCTCTTTATTTTGGTTTGTCCTGCAACATTTATTTTTTTGACAAAGTAAAATGCAAATCCTACCAAATTTATTATTTTGCAATTTCTTAATAAAATTCTAAATGCAGTTATACAATATACATTGTTTTAAAAGATTCATATCTATAACAATAACTTTCTAGCTTACTCCTTTTTTCTTACAGAACACGAAGAAGAGCTGTCTTGTTTATTTACTACCCCTGAGCGGGTACCGCTGCTGGTGGAGTAAAACTCCCCGAGGGTATCCATAACTCAGTAGGCAGTACTTTGTGCTGTCAGAAATTGTACCATTTAGCAAAATTTTCAGCTGCCTTAAATTGTAAAATTTGTTTAAAACTAAGGTTTGTTCCCTCATGAAAAGCATTCCTTAGCTGGATTTGGATTTATATAATTTTGGAACTTTAGATTTATTTATTTCCAACTGTTTGGCTTATGTTTTTTATTATCAAACATTTCGGTCTTAGTGTCACTGATGAGGAATGAATTTCCGAAATGTGCACATCTGGCACATCAAAATTCAACTGGTATTTGTGCTATATATTTACAATAGTGTACATATCACGGAAACTCGAATGGGGACATTCCCTTTTTGTAAATAAAATAAAAATTCCCTCCTTTTACGTACAATAAAAAGATACGTGTGTTATTTTTTTTTTTTTTTTTTTGGGGGGGGGGTAAGTTCAATCTTTTTTTGTCGAGTAATCATTTGAAGAAAAAAAGCTCAACTATGGAAATAAGGTAACACCAGCTAAGATAAAATAGTAGGAATGTTATGAAAATGATTTGATGATGATGTCAGACAGAAACTGTTACTCTTATATGAAATATTGCACCCAGAAATAGAACATGACACCCTTTAAAATTATAGGTTTTTTAATCATTTTTTAAGAATTGAGTTAGATTCTGTTGTTTAAATTTTGAAATTTAATAAAATCTTCTTTGCTGCAAAAACGATTAGGTTACTTTAAGATGCAGCGACCGTTATTAAACATGTCAAAATTATATCGTGACGAAAAATGTATGTAAAAGTATGTAAACTTATAAAGTTGGAATGATTTCACAGACGTATTGAGCATGGAAAGGAAATCACTAAAACAATCTGCTAAAGAATGAGTCAAATTTGTTGGCACTGGTTATATAAAATGTTCTTTTGTACTGCTAATGTTAAGACTTGATAGAACGTGGTTTATTGATTACATATAAAGTTTGGCAACAATATTCAGAAAATAAAGTAAAAACAAACTTTATCAAAGAACGTTAATATTCGGCAGGGGATGTTTATCAGATTTTTACGACCATCTATGCATTTTGTATATCGTTTTGGTATAATCCTATCAATTATAAGGAATACTGATTTTAGGAACGATTGTATTTAAAACGATGACGATCAATAATTGCCATGATTTATCTTCCTTTATCGATAAATAGAAAGCAGATTTCATGTCTCTACATGAGTGTGTCGTGACTGATAACACTACTGGATACTTACTGCTTTTCTATCCTCTTTGGGCTTGTAGTATGTTTTCCTAAAAATCTACATCTGCGTCGTTTCCTTAGTTTGAATATTGGGGCTATTTCTGGTTTATTTTGGACAATGGCAGACACTATTTTACTAGTTGAATGTTCTTTATGAGATAAAACTTGATTATTTTGTGTTAATATCGCTTGGTCTTCCATATAGGCGGCCTAAACAAAGTTTTGATTTTGATTTTCTGGTCATGTGTTTTTTGTTTCTGATTTCTCTGTTTTCTTAATTTGCAATTGCTGTTCTGTGTATTGCAAAGCTAATGATATTAATTTACCTTTATATTTATAAAGCTGGACTATCCTTTATTCTACCTTTTTGCACTCATCGTCGCTACTCAGTATTGTTATTGGTAACCGCCTACGTTTGGAAGCACGCCAAGGCAGTCACGTTAATGATACTATTTCAGATATAACACATCTGCGTCTAATAGGTGTTAGATCCTTTAACGTATTTTTAAACAGTTACTTGTGCTGCCGACAAAATATCTTGTAAAACCTTGCTTTTGAATTTTCTAAAAACTTAATTCTCCATAATCGACAACTTAAATCGAATGTAAAAATTGTCTTAAACAATAATACTCTTATTATCTGGCCCCAGTTTCACAATCATTTCTTAACTAAGATTTCATTTTAACTTAAATTTAGCAAACTTTGGCAATCTTTTTTTGAATTACAAATGAAAATATGTGAAAAACTAAATAAAAATGTTACAAACTTGAAGTAATATTCGAATTAACACATTAAATTCCTGAAAATCTACAAAATTCACTAAATAATCAATATTTCAAATTTGTCAGATTTAAGTTAAGGGAAAACGTGGTTAAGGAATGTCTGTGAAACTGGGACCTGTGAAATACAATGCTTTTGCTTCAATAATTAAACAAATTTTTTTTCCAGTGCACATCAAATTTGGAAAAATTATTATCATTTTTCCTATTGTTTGCTGGTATTTGTGTCTCTTAATTGGCTTTTTTATTATCATATTGTATTATGTAGTGTTTTTGGTTACTTAAGCCTTTACAGATTATATGGTTTTTTAGTTACAATATTCTTTTTTAAGGCACACAGCAGTGTGCTTATATTTTTCCTGTCATACTAAGTATGTCTTGCTGTTCAAGGGTTTTAGCACAAACAAAAAATCATTGTGTGTTCATATCGCTTGGTGTTCACCTCTGTATGAACATTCTTGTTTGCTATGGTGTCGACAGGGCAATAATGAAATGGAACAAAATACATGTGAATGTCAACAATACAATTTTTGTGATGTTTGATTTACAAGAATAGCTTGATTGTGATGACAATAGAAGATTTTTATACACAAGAGGTAAAATGCCATCTGTTATATGCTATGATAGGCATCATTGTGCTCCTTAAATCTTAAAGTTGACGGTGCGTTTTAAAAATAAATTTATTAAAATCTTTATGGTTAGTAGACATAAAACAAACATACCAGTCCTTGTCCATATCACAATCCCAAAAACAAAGTAAAAACTTTGCAAACATATGATATGCAATGTTTAAGATGCTAGAAACGAATTTTCAGCGATTGGGTCCTTCCTTTTTTATTAAATAATATCTAATTTAAACTACCCCATCTTATCCACATTAATGCCATTTTTGCAAGTTAAATAAGGACATGTTTGATGGTTGTAAAAAAAATTTCTGTATGGTTCAATTGTCAAGTGAATTTTAAAGTTATGAAAACCACAACCGTGATTAAAAGCATTGTGTGGTAAAACGTTTCATATAAAAACAATGCTTCTACGAGCTAAAAAAAAAACATATTACGGGTTCGATCCAGTTAAACACTTCCGTAAAAACATCAAATTGTAAGAAAAGTTTACTTCTTCTACAATGTTATGTGTTTGTATTTCGATAAGCATATTGTAAAATCTCGTGTAGAGTAATGGATGAATATAACAGGCTAGGCTCTGAAGGTACACGTAATCGTCATAGAATCGATATCTGTCATTTCAGAAACTTTTTGAAACGATAATAACATTAAATGATCAAGCAGTTCCTTTTGACAGAATAGCGTAATTAATGTTACTAGTGATAAACAATCAATTCCATAGAAGCACAATCATTGATCATGGCGTTTCTAGTAAATTGTTATCTTTCGTGAAATCTTATATTTGTTTTGCATAATTTGAGAGCGAGTTATGAATCATTTTGATTATCAAAACGACCGACTCAACAGATGAAAATGTTATTAAAATAAAAATTTACAAAATAATCGATAACGATTTCACAAATGGGTCCGGGAATTGAACGGAAATTACTTGTAAAAGCGTTGTACTTCTTGGCTTTTATAAATTGATCCGAATATTTTCTTCCAATTTTTAAAGCATGGTAATCAAAAATTATTTTTTAATGATTAAACAATACTTATTGTTGAAAATCGTTGGACATTTAATGAGAATTTGACCTTTGATATTAAAGGTGTATATCGGCTGTAATTTGCTGGATTTTTTTAAATGTCAGTATTCTAAATTTTGATAAACCATTCTTTAATTCTTACTTTCGTCGTCTAGTATAATGAATATACATTTCCTGAAACATACATTAGTAAAATACGAATTCATCATTGTAAGCCGATATACAATATAAAATCATATATTTTACAAAAAAAAAAAAAAAAAAAAAAAAAAAAAAAAAAAAAAAAAAAAAAAAAAAAAACCTTTTTTCTTCTTTTAATTATTAGTCGTGCATATATATCAAAGTTTTACATTAACAATAATTAATTTTAACACCAAGAAATAGAGGCCAGTTGGAAATGTGCCTTTTTAAATGCTTTTACTCAAACAATTCTTCAGACTCTGGTAAAGCAAATTGTCTTATTTAATATAATCGATTACGAAATACCAAAAATCATGAATGGACGTAGACTGATATGTGTAATTGTTAGTATAAAACGCAGTTATCTAAAACATTATGTAAATAACATTCCCTCAACATTCTGATAAGAATTAATAGTTATATTTTGTAATATCTGAGACATATTTTGTGTGGTTTTTTTTACTCTGCCACTAAGCATGATTTGATGAGTTTTTCTTCCTAATGGCGTCATAGACTGAATGCAATCTAGTCTGACAGAGAAATGTTAAGATAAATGTATTCTTAATGCAGTCAACTGAACATTCAGCACTCCGAGATCGAGAATGCATTAAATTTATTGTCAAGGGTCTGATATTTGAAAGTCAAATTAGCCACGGTTTCTCATTTACACAGTGATTGAGCATCCTGCGTATCGAATTTAATAAATGTAGTTTTTGACATTTGAAAAATAGATGCTAAACGCTATGAATATGGAAATCAAACTACATCCATGATTAAAGCTAGTTAACATGGCGAGGTCAATAATAAATCATTCCAATTTTCTAAAACAACAAACAAGAATGTAAAGCAAATTACAATTAAATTGTATTTATGTGTAAATTTATACAGCTTCGGAAAAGATATGGTATTTTTGTTAATCATGGCTTGCGCAGAATGCTGTAGTTGGGTGTGATTATGATGTGATTACAACACTATATAAAAGATTTACGATATACATAATGCATAACCGTATATCAAAAAAAGTTATATTTAATCATCTTTTTAGGAGATTGTTAAATTAGAGCCAAATGGTTTTTCTTAGGTACTTTAGTCCTATTATGTGTTTTTAAGTAAGTTGCCTCAGTAGTTGTCTTTTTCAGTATAGTGGTTCGGACTTGATGTCTACATGTCAGCAAGTCTTCTAAGCTCTGCTGCTACGCTTTCAATTAGAAGTCCCAGTTACCCTCTCAGTAACGTTGCATCAGTTCTGTTTTGTCCATCTCAGTTAAGCGTCTCAGCACTTTTGTCTTCCTGTCAGAAAGGCTCATTAGTCAGCTGCTGCCTCCTTGTTAGTTTGTACCTCAGTTTGTCATTAAGATGTCTCAGGTCTGTTATCAGCGTGTAAATCAGTTTGCTGTCTACCCTATCAATAAGATGCTTAAGTTCTGCTTTCATCCTGTTAGTTACTTGTCCCCGTTATTTCTGTTCGTTAACTGTCTTAGTGCTGATCTCTAACTTCCTTAACGATATCCCGGATCTGTTGTTGCTGTTAGTTAGGCGCTTTCATTCCTGCTGTTTTCCTGTCATTTTGTGTGTCAGTCTTACTGTTTTCCTGTCGGTACATTCGTTAATCTGCTGAATCCCTGTCAAAGATAATCTTTTGTTCTGCTTTCAACATGTCACTTACGTATCTAAGTGACGCGTTATCTCCTTCACTGGTATTCAGGTAGCCCAGTAATGCTGTCAATGTAAATATATAACACAATTACCAATTGAATTTAGATGTGCCAGATTTGCACATTTCGGAAATTCATTCCTCATCAGTGACAAGTAAGTAAGATATTTGTCCTGTTTGTTTCTGTCAATTGAGTGTCTTAGTTTGTCTTGTCAGTCAGGCGCCTTAGCTCTGTACTCTTCCCCTCATTAACGTGCATCAGTCCTGCTTTGGCCTTGTTGGTTTTATGTCAGTAAGAAGCCGCAGTCCTGTTGTTTCTTTATCAGAAAAGTGACTTGTTTTGTTGTTTTCCTGTCTGGTAGTTTTAATCATTTTCAGAAATGTGCACATATGGCACATCAAAATTTAACAGGTATTTGTGTCATATATGTACCCCTGTCCTGTGTCTCGGTCAGACAGAAATCTTAGTCCTGCTGCCTTCCTTTCAGACAAGAAAGCCGGTGCTGCCGTTTCCCTGATAGAGAAGGATTTCCTTTAAGTAAAGTACCTTTCGTCCCAATTTCTCCCTTAAGGAAAGGTATCTCATTCCTGTTGTCTTCTTCTTAGTAAGGAACCTCGGTTTAGCTTACTCCCTGTCAGCAAAGTATCCAAGTTCTGTCAGTAAGATACCTTAGCTCTGGCGTTTTCCTATTAGTAAGCTATATTGTACCTCATTCCATTTTTTTCTGTCAGAAAGGTACAGTCTTCCTATCAGTAAGGTATCTCAGTCCTGTCTTCTTCCTACCAGTAAAGTACCTTTGTCCTGCCTTCTTGCTCTAAGTAAGGATACCTCAGTCATTCTGTATTCCTGTCAGCAAGGTACCTTAGTACTGTTGTCTACCATTCAGTAAGGTACTCATTCCTACTGTCTTCCTGTGGTAAGACACCAATTCTAAAAACTGTCCTAACATATGCCTTGATTTTTCTTTATTACTATGTTATTTTGTTGATAATCCACGTGATTTGTTCTGTCTTGAAATTATGAATATATCATATAGGTAAAAACCTACGATATTTTAACAATATGAAGATTACCATAATGTTTTACAAAAAGATTTACTTCTTTCTTTGTTTAATTCCAATATCGATTTAATCCATACAAAAATACATAACCATTAAGTTAATAACTTTGTTGTTTGCATTTTTAATTCAGAAGAAGAAAGTCGATCCAAAGACACTTTAAACATAAAATTGAATAAAACGGCTGAGAAAATACAGACGTTATTGACATTGAATAACATTTGAAACTAAATTTTTTTTTTTTTCCAGATTGTTCTTTTTAAAATCTCATGCAGATTGATTTTAGAATTTATTTTTCTTTCATCTACTACTTTCCTTTTAATCACTGCAACAGAGCTTCACTAGTATTCCTTCTCATCAAGTATTCCTCATTTTATAGAATAAATAATCCATATTCGATTTTCCTGTGACAAAGAAACGTATTGAAGTTTCAATAAAACTACCTTAATTGACATTACGCAATCTGACTTTGTCATTTAACCATTAAAATCTGAAACGACTGTCATGAAATAGACAATGTCCGCCCGTGAAAATAAATATTTCTTTAAATTTCCGATTTTTACGTGTCGCTAGTATACGATATTTATGTGGAAATTTTGATATCAACTATTTAAATTAAGCTTTGCAAGGAGATGCATTCTTTCATTTTTTTTTCATAAAATATACCTGATACAGCTTTTTAACTTGCCTTGAGGCTCGCTTAAAACACTTTATCGGTTTATCAATTTACAATAGTCAAAAGATAGCACCCCGGAAAGCAGGCCCCGAATATAATGCAAGGAAATGGACATATGGGGTCTAATCATACATGCCCGTGACGTACTTCCTGCTTAAGTGGAATTCATGTTTAAGAAAATTATTCACAAAAGGGCCTTGGTAATTAAAACATTTCAGTGCACTTCATAACATGAAAAAGGCTTACAAACATTTGTGACATAATATGCATGTGTGTGTGTGTGTGTGTGTGTGTGTGTGTAAGAGAGAGAGAGAGAGAGAGAGAGAGAGAGAGAGAGAGAGAGAGAGAGAGAGAGAGATTTTATGTGTCATATGTGCACATTTCTGTAAGGTATAAGTAAATATAGAAACATTAATTACGATTTTAAATAAGAAGGCAATCGAACAAATATATAAAATCAGAGAAACCATTGATGCCAGGACGTCAAAATAAAACTTCGAAAAATATATTTGATTACTCTTATATGAACAGAGATTAGATATGTAATCTTTGTCTTTCAGTATTTACTACATTACAGGATAAATTGATAAAATCTCCAATTGAATTCAGTTCTATGTAATCCTGTTTCTTATCCAGTCCTGGCTTAACCAAATTTCTAGCATCAGAATACAATAAATCTTTTTCCTAGGAATAATTGAAAGATTTATTATGAGGTCAACTTTATGAATATATACATCTAGAATAGTTAGGGTTTATACAAGATAAAACAGGGAATAGATCATTTCCCATTTATCTACATGCTACAGAAACTAGTTCGTACCTATATAAACATTATTTACATATGAAAGTTATTAATTCAATGGACTCATTTTTTTCAATGTTGCAGATATCCTTACAGAAATAACTGGATACAATCTTTACTTAAGCCTTAGGTATTTTGCAATGTATCAGAGTGAAAGAAAAATTGATTTCAATTTTCTTTTTTCTTTGTTTTGCTTACCTTTGAACGGTAAAATCCAAAAAAATGATAAACAACGTATACTTAAGCACTTAAAATTTTTTTTTCTAAATTTTTATTTATTTATTTTATTGTTTTAGTTTTTTTTATTAATTAATTTTTTTTTCACTTTATTTTTTTTTCTTAACAAAATTTAAAAAAAAGTAAAACATTGTCATAATTTGCAGAGGATAACACATTAAATTCGAAATTTGATAAGAAAAAATTAAAAACAAATAAATGAATAAAAATAAATAAAGATTTCGACTAGATCATATATCAAGTTAAACTGATGAGATTCACTAAGTACAAATTGTGACATTAAAGATCGTTTGTAAGAAGAGTTGATACATGTATATCTAAACTATATCACTTGTTTAAGATGTTTTACAATAGATTCTTCTGACCTTTTTGTCTGTATGTTTTAAGATAACACAATAACAGTGACACCATATTGAAATTTATTGCTCAAGTTCTCTTATTCGTGATCTTGTAAACGTCTTTGTTTAAAATTAATCGTTTTATGAATACTCAAAAACGATTGTTAGAAAATAAATTAAATTCTCTCCGGAGATAATTGCCATCTTTTCACCGATTATTCAATCATATAGGATTAAATCATGGTTTTCAATAGGCAACTGTTATCTTCAAGATTCAACAACATTTATAGCGTGATAAATCAGCAGGTCCTTAATGCAGTATCCATTGCATATAACTTTTTTGGCTTGATTTGAAGGGTAAATTGAGTTAATTAAAGTTTGAACCGTAATCTTTAGTAACAGTTGTTATACGCTATTTTTGATTTTTCATTTTAAAAGAGCTTATATGGATTATAATATTTCTGTTGTGTGGAATGTAAAAAAAAATTCGTTTTGTCCATATTTTTTTCGTTTCATTACCTTTGTTTTTTTAATATTTTTGTTTTGACTGTATTAGATTCTGATAAATGGTAGTATTGTGTGTGTGTGTGTGTGTGTGTGTGTGTGTGTGTGTGTGTGTTAAGATCACTTAAATGGCATAACAGTGTCATTCATAAGTTCCTCTATCCTTCAAATAAAATTACATGTACTTGCAATTTCAAAGTTAAGTGCTTTTATTTTCATTTTATACTGCGGAATAATACATGTAGACATAAAAAAAAAACATCTAATGTTTATATCTGGTTTCTTTTTAATTGCACTTTTAGTTTTTGTTTTTCGTATTTTGAAATGAAGATGTCGTTTTCAAATTAGAACCTTTGTATTAATAAAGCTAATTTACAATAACAAGGGAAGAATGACCCTCATGATGCACATATATGTTATACATAATAAAATATTGTATCTATCCTTACCATATAACAGCAAGAAATCCTACAATAAAGTCTCTAATGATTTCTGTTACTTAATTATACATTCCGTAGACAGTTATATATACTTGATTTCATTTTGCAACCGTAAGGAACTGTTTATAACCTTATTGTGGTATAAATTCATCACCATGGTATTGTAAAATATATTAGCTTTATTGTCAAAGGTCGTATATCTGAAGGACAATCTAAGAAACACTTCTTATTTGTTAACTGATTGAGTATTATGTTTCCACGATCTATTAGATTAGACAAGCATTCATTATTTCTTTTAAAAAAAGCCACCGCCAGATATTATTGAGTATTGTGTATACAAGAATGAGACATGTTATAGTGTTCCAGTTTTGTACTTGATAATGTTAACTGTTCAACACAGCAGTGTATAAAATTGTAAAAAAAAACTTCTACGGATTGAGAATCATCTGCACAATAGACATTAAATCAAATATGTAAGATCTTATCGCTGTGTGTTAGACCCCGGTCAAACCAAAATTGAGAAATTGATTCCTTCCGCAGGTACCTACTGATTGACTCGGTAGGGGGATAATTGACCAAGTTGTTTATCTGATACTTTTTTCTTTTTTTGTAAACATGAAAGTAATATTTTTAATTGAAATATAAACACGTAGACGTAATTTTAGTATAGGTAAAAAAAAAGAAAACACACAGTGACACGATGAGCAGGATAGTGGTACTTCATTTCTTGAGTGAGGTGGTTCTTATCTATTTTTAAAGAACCATGATGTTTACAAAATTCTGCTTTAATTTTTATGAAAAAATACGTATTTCTATTAAAAAATTGACATTTCTAATTTAATGCATATAATGTTTAAAGATATCGGCACTAGTTTCACAATCATTCCTTAACTTAGATTTTCCATAACGTATATCTAGCAAAATGTTATAAATATATTTTGAAGTTTAGTTTGTCAAAATTTAATTCAGATTATTCAAATGTAAGCCTGAAAAAGGTCACTTTAAATAATTAAATATCTTTTAAAGAATTAAAGTTATTAAGATTGCAAATTTGCCAGATTTAAGTTATTGAAATTTTAGTAAAGAAACTGGGGACAGCTGTGGTAATTATTTCAATGCGTGTATATATGTAGATGCATATCATTAAGATATACTGTCACCTGTCTAAATTTGGCCGCTTTATCCAGGTAGTCCAATTCACCAATCCAGAACAGAAACCTTTAGTATAAGTGAAACCTGTGGAGCCGATATCCACAATCAACCAGTCACTACCGTCATTTTTTAAATCAAAAACATCATCAACAGCAACGCCGCTTGCTACAACCACCAACATTAAGAATAATCGATAAATGAAATGAAGAAAAGTTGAAAGTTTTTGAAAACAGTCGAAAGTATTGACATGTTTTTCTCGTCTGTTGAACAATCTCGTAAAGACATATATCTGTTATACATAAAACCATCCAACTGGGAATCCTGGTGTCAAAATTGGATTTTCATGACTTTATGGACAGAACATTAAAACAGATATGAAACAAATGCATTCTTAATGTTGGTGGTAATCAAGCGAACATTCCACGCAGTTGGAATAAAGATAAGTCAAAGATATTGTCAGGGGTCGGAAAATTTGAAAGTCTAATAAGACAGGATTGTATTTATGTAAATTGATCAATTTTAGTTGTCACAAAATGTCTGACATTTTCAAGCAGAAGGCACAGGCGTCTAGATAGGCAAACCATGTGATATTTATTACCTTCAAAACACTTAAATTAAAATTCTACAATTCATCAAAATATAAGTTTCTAAAAATATTTTTCCCTAGAAATGACAAATAGTTAATTAGAAGAGGCAGTTGATTGAAGCAATTATGTAACACATTAAAGAATTACATAATATTGATCAATCTCATAAAGTTTAATTAAGAGATGCTTTCGTTTTATGGAGGTTTTCATTTAGTTATTTTTTTCATCTTATGCTTATGTTAAACAAAAATCTATCATATTGGAATTCTGAGGAAAATTTAATGTTTTTTAAACACAAAAATTTATCATTTAGGTATTCACAGGAAAGTTTAATGTTTGACATTTTTTAGTTTAAAATTTAGTTTTTGAGTTCTCATTTTCAGGAAGTGTTTTTTTTACTCAACGTTAAGTTAAAAGAAAATTTATCATATCGCGTTGTATCCATCGGATAGTTTAATGTTTAACTTTTTATTGGATGTTGTTTCAATAGAAATAACATATAACGATTAATCGGTATTCGTTTTCAAAGGTACATGGAAAATATCTTTCGTAGAAATTCGAAACTAAGTCTCTTTAAATTTATTTCTGTTCTACTTATTCAGAAGATTGGACTAAGAATTTATTTTGTTTAAATTTCCTACGCATTTATTGCCTTATTTCTTCTTCATATAAATATTCTGAATTTATGAAACATTTGCTTAAAATTTAATAATTTTATAAAACTTTTGAAAACTGGATAAACATTTTTTGAGGGGTTGAATTTCTAAAATTTCGTTAAACGGCTTTCATTTGCTTTAGTTGGCTATTTGAACAATAATAACATCGGATTTTTAGGTTTTGGTACTTTTAAAAATTTAATTGACCTCAGAACAGACTGTGGAGTTCACAAATTAAATCAACAAGTTTTTTCTTTAAAACACATGCTTCTATTTTAATTTTTTTGCGACGTAGCTATAAACTATTTAGCTCACAGCGTTTAATAGCACATTTCATAAAGATATATTATTAATCAAACACCAGGGCAATAAATTGAAAAAAATATATAATAACAAAATTTTGACAACTTATTATTTATGTTTAGACATGTACCAATTTTATATATCTTATAACTTGCTTAGTTATTTATTTATGTACATGTACTATTGCATAAATTCAACATTTTGTATGTAACGATTATACCTGACTTCACTAAAGTATTTCTCCTATGCTTTGGCCATTCAGTTATAAATTTTACAGTTTCTATGGAAACGGGTTAATATAAGCCTTTTTCGGCTTGTTCCTGGATTCTTTTCTGTATGTTTTTATGTTATTTATATGTTGTATATTGCTTTTTTGAGAATAAAAAATTGTTTAAACTAAATTTTAAAAAAGTTTGTTTTAATTACGGAAAGATGTTGATAACTGGCGATATATATATATATATATATATATATATATATATATATATATATATATATATATATATATATATATATATATATATATATATATTTCAAAATTGTTTAAAAAAAAAATCTAAGTTATTTTATTTATTTTTTTTAAATGGAAAACAATTTCAAGAAATAACCTTTATTCTGTAACAAATCTATCTGTCATCACAATGACATCGGTAGACATATTTATTTATAATTTTATATTAGGTAATTATTTGGTATGATGAATCAGTAAAGATGATTAGACAAGTTAAATTCCGTTGTGTCTCAAGGGGCAGTTTGTTACTCCGTATTTACACAAAGTGGAAGTTGTTTTATTATCACGATATATCATTCTAAAATAGAAGTATATAATAGGACCAAAAGGAATACTAGCTGGCAATGGTTTATGTTCACGAAACTTCGAGACTGAAAAAGAGACGCAGACATGCAATAACAGAGTTCTATTTTGCAATTGTTTTTACTTTGCCTCGGTTTTAAAATATTAAACATTGTTTATTACTCGGAGCCATTTTGCTGTTTTTTGGGTTTTTTTTCTTCTTTTTTTTTTAAAACAGTTTAGAACTTCTAGTCATAACTCTTTTTTATTTTTATGCTTAACTTAATGGATAAAATATTGCTAGAGGTGTTTTAGTTGGCATGAATGCCTGATAAATTTGGGCAAAAAATGAAACAAAATAAAAAGAAAAAAGAAAAAAGGGTGATATTAAATGCCAAGCTGATGACTAAACAATAGTTGCAATGTCTTTTATTGTGCAAGGTTTATGGAATGGCATTTATAATAGTGACAATGCCTTTCATAGTGCCAAAAATACGGAATGGCATTTAAAAAAGTGACAATGCCTTTCATAGTGCCAAAAATACGGAATGGCATTTAAATTAGTGACAATGCCTTTTATTGCGCCAAAAATACAGAATGGCATTTAAAACAATCGGTACAGAACCTGTTTTAGGACCAAGCACGGTTTTATACAGCACTTTAGCAATATGGTTTAGATGCTAAAATCAATCATCAAGTCATATTTTAAAACTGCTTAGAAGATCTTACGGACAGCATGAACGGACAAGTTTTACATTGATTAAAAAATAAATCCATTCCCTCGGTTAAAATCACGTTTTCTATCAACTATTTCGACATGAAATGTAATATTTCCATTATATATACAAAATTAGAACATTCTGATTTATTGTTTAATGCACGAAAACTCTATGATCAGAACAAACCAGTTCTCCTAAAAGCTTATCATGGGAATAAAGTCCAGTGAACAGCTTATCTCTTTGTAAGCGTGCTAAGTCTTTAACGGGCATCAATCAGCCTACATCAAAAGCAGGCCAGATATAAAAAATCCAATAAATTATTTGTTGATGTTACTTAGTGGATAAGTTTGATAATAACTATTGATTCTTATATATATATAAAGAACAGTGTATTTTGTATGCTTTATTATTTGGCTATCTGTTCAAGTACCAACAATTTTATAGTGTAAATAAATCTGTTTTATGCAAGAATCAATGGTACATTAGCTGTTTAAAAGGAAGTATTAAGTAAAGGTATTAGTCTCTAATGAACTTAAAACCATCAGCATTTAGTTTAATCCTCAGAAGTAAATAAAATGAACTTAAAAGACTATTATTGTAACTATTAAAAGAAATATCTTTATTTGGTAAGTGAAGCAAGTCTGCATTGTTTTTATTTTAAATTATAACTATTATTTTTTCCCACTTAATTGTAGTTACATACCGTCTCTATTATCTATTTTAACCAACTGCGTCGGTGGCTTGGAGGTAGAGTACGTCTCCTAAGCGGGAGGTCGTTTGCTCAAACACCGACCGGGTCATATATAAGCTCGATATTAAGAGAACTTAATAAACTAGTCCACATGGTGCAAACATATTGTGACCGGGGAAGTGGCATGCTTGTCTGTGACAAACTGACTCGTTAGATTAGCTGCAAATGCAGATGCGACATTAAACGACAGAAACAACATTTTATAAAATCGATTTCTAAGAAAAAAAAAAATTTTAAAAAATGCAATTTTACCTAAACTCGAGTTACATCTCAATACAAATATGAATAAAACAAGTCAGTTAATTATAATCAGCTATTAGTATATTAATATAAATAAATAAATAAATAAATAAATAAATAAATAAATAAATAAATAAATAAATAAAATGTTTGAGATGATAGATCTTGCTTATTTTGTATATACAAAACATGACTGTATAAATTAATTTGTCTTTTTTATCATGGGGAAGAGATGAAGATGAAATTGCTTTTAAATGAAATAACATGTTGTGGATTCAGAATCATTTCAGTTAGATTTTCTATCACTAATATATAACATGTAAATAAATGTATATGGATATTTTATTGGTTTTCGAGAAATTCAGAAAATTTTGATGTCATTTGATAGAGAGCTTCAAGATAATAACATCGATATTGTAATTTTAACAAAAAATATGAACAGCATCATAAAATATTTACATGTACTATAGTTGAATTAGTCTTAGATAGAGAATAATTGTGGATGTTGGTCCTGAAGGCCATCAAGAATTGGAGGATTCAAAAAGCTTTTTTTCAAATTGAGTAATCCAAAACTGTTCTTCTAAAGGGTACCCGGTGGTTTTTAAAACTATTTAATAAACAAATTTTACATTTGTTGTTACATTGATAAATACATTAAAACAAATGAAGAACATCGTTATTTTATCCAAATAACTTCACTTTATCTGACGGAGTCTCGGTGGCCTAGTGGTTGAAAAAACGCAAATACGAACCAAAGTGCCTCTCACCTCTTGGGTTCGAATCCGACTAGATCAGAACCTTGTGTTAGAATATTTGTCAGGTCACTTACCAAAAATTGGTGGTTTACTTGTGGGTACTTCGATTTTCTTCCACCCTCCTGGATATCAGTGAACGAATCTTGACTGGGGCGTATTCCGTTCCTTAACTGAACTCAACGTCCGTTATTTGGCGACATTTATCAGATTCATAGTAAGCCTTACGAATCTATTGATCTACAATTTATTCATACACAGTTACTGTTGTATTACATAGTTCATACTCAATACTGACTTAATTACTGTATAAAAGGATAATGACTCGTTTGAATATACATGTATATAATATAAGTTTAGTACGGAAACGTGGCTGATTTTGATTCATTTTATTTATAGTCACAGCAACAAGTTGGGAAGAACCGTAGAAAAATGTCACGTTAAATAGTTGTGTAAAAGACGACGTGTTACAGAAACAAATGTAGGGGTTATGATACAAGGTATGTTATGTTTTAATTTCTTGCTTAAACACATCATTTTTAAGTTAATTCACTGAAGCATTACAGTCCGTATGTGATATTATTCGTGATACGTTAGAAAGGTCATCACTGTTCATTGACATAGATATAATTTAATACATACAAGAATGAATTTCGACATTTGTTGTTGATGTTGTTATGCATGTTTGTTGTTTACCGTCGCATCAGCACCTTTAGCTATCCGCAACAAGAGCAAGTTTATAAATATCTGAGAATTTATCTTTGAACATGTATATTTATGCTTAAGATGTGTTAGTGTGTATTATGGTCTACTTTATTCAAGCCTACCTTCCATGCGTTCTTTCTAAAGTTCCTAGCTTACCTCGTCATTTGCTATAGACAAAAATAGCTCTCGCGCTGTTAATTTGACCTGACATTGGGAGAACTAGTCGATACTCTGAACTTCTTATGCTGAAAGCAAGGCAAGGGACTACGTTTTATATCTCTAATTAATAAGATAGTCTGTATGCCCAAGCTATCGTTCTGACCCATGACATCAATCTCGAGCCGGTTGTTCTGCCACTGAGCCATCGATGCAGTCTTCAAAAATTGCACTTCACTGATAGCTTATGACGTGTCTAAAGGATACTCGATAGACTGGAACTGATATGCTGAAATTACAGAAGAATTCCATCACCGAATCCAATCGCATGTATTATCTTATATTTAAATTATATCTATTAAATATGCGTCCAAATAAATTGATTTTTAAGTAAAACTTTAAGTCTATATTTTGAAACAAATCAAACAGTCTTGGTGACAAAAAAAAAAAAAACAAAAACAAAAAAAAAAAAAAAAAAACAAAAAAAAAAAAAAAAAACAAATAGAAAGAAGGAAAAAAGAGAAAAAAAGTGTAATAACGACGACTTTGATTCGCGTGGTCGCTGATTTAGAATATGAAATTATTCAATAAACTATATTAAAACTATGTTAATATGAAATATTTATAGGCTTATCAACTGTTATTAATTCATAAAATATTCATAATATCTAATGTTATTCACTGGTTATGCAATGATACGGATGTATTCCAGATGAACACGGCGGAATCAATACACATTTAAATTATACGGCATTTTTCATAAAGTATTGTTCATATTACAATGAATATTCTGTCAATTTGCAGAGTGAGCGGATAGTTATCTCATTTTTCTGCAACAAAGACCATGTTAAAAAGCTTTAGTTTAGTATCGCCATCAAATAACTTGGTGTACTATTATATTCTGACATAAGCTTGGTTGTAATTTCACACACACACACACACACACACACACACACACACACACACACACACACATATATATATATCGGTACGCCTATGTTACATAAATATACATCATTACTTACAATTAAAACAAGGCAATTTTTTAATCAATGATTCTATGAATTTAAAACGCCGTTTTAGATTAAATATTGTTACCATGGTATTATGAGCAAAGTTGAATCTCATGTTTCTGCCAATTCCTCTAATTTGACTGACATTTGTCATTATATTAATGGAATATGTCAGAATATTATAACCATTAATATAGAAATGTGTAGAAAAAATATTAGCTTAGAATACACATTACGAGTAGGAACCAGATTTATTAAAATTTGCTTCATCGTCGTCAACTTATTTTAGATATATTTTATACGATATTAAATGGGATGAAACCACAAAAGGATATAAAGCTCGCCACAGGACGTTTTATTTGAGGCGTTCATTAAATCACCTGTTTTTTAACACCTGTTATACATATTGAAACATTCCAAGTTAGCCATCTGGACGCCTTTTCATTTTTATCATTCTATAATTGTAATATACGGTCCATGTCAATAATTCGTTGTAGATGGATTTCGATTTTAAAAAAATTAAAAACGACCAGTGACTTTATAGCATTTCAGATATCAATACTGATTCTTTAGAGTTTAGGTAGTGATGGAAAGTACATGTAACTAATAACGAATATTTCATTAAAAACCGTTGCGTTCACTAAAGTAATGGTGGAGATACGGAATACCCGTATAAATTGAAGGAATCGAAATTGAACGACCTTTGACAGACGAACTAATAAGTTTTATCCCACTAAGGAATGCTCTATTAGGATTCAGGTGGGTAGAGGCGACTTAAACTTCAGAATTATGAGAGTAGAAACAAGTTTTATATTATACTGATATGTGCGATTTATAATTATACCGATATGTGCGATTTTTATTTATACTGATATGTGCGATTAATAATTATAGTTAGTAACCCCCCCCCCACACACACACACACACACGCGCGCGCGCTTGTCTTATTTGTTTGTAAGACACTGGAATAAATTATTTATGACTAATTTTTCACGTGGATTTACAGAACTTTGATAGTTGCAAAATGTTTATATACATATTTATATTAAGTTAATGTGCTCATGCTGACAAAGCCAATAGAGTTTCCGAATGCCAGGTGGTCTACAGCGTGCATTTACGGTTCACACGCCCTCTGAATAATACGGATAGGTCCGTTTGTGAGGACGTTTATCAGCTTGCTTGCCGAAGGTCAATGGTTGTCTTTGGAAAGTTCGGATTTCTCCGACATCTTATAAGTGAGCGCCTGCATCTAAGGGAAAAAAGTCAGACCCTCTGGATATATTGGAATAACTTGAATTGGACGTAAAACACTATTTGCTCAACTCCAGTCGAGTAAACAGGATCTGTTTGTGTATTAATCTTCATTACGTTTAATCAGAAATGAACAGGCGTTTGTCTGCCGTTACATGATGTTGCCAAAATATTTTATTTAGTTTCCACTTTTTTTTTTTGACGAATGTAGACAAAATGCTTTACCAAGAAAATCCAAAAGCATTGTATGGAAGAAGTAACACCGTCTAAATAAATCGAATCATATTTCAGTAGTGAACTGAAGCTTGCGACAGTTGTATGTGTTAGTGCTGAATTCTAGAAAAAATAAAAATAACACTAGGTAATAATATACGTATCAAAGGCAACAGATTTTAATTCACAGTAGGCTATGTTTTAAAGAAATGTGTTAAAATGAAATCGACCATACAAAATTATGGTATGTATAAGCGTTAATGAGGAATTAAATGTTTCATTATGATAAACAAATTTACAATAGTGAAATGAACATTTTACTAACACATAATTATTAGAGTAAAAGTTTTTATATATATTTTTTAATGAATGAATTAATTATTTTAAAAATACGATATGACTATTATCTACTTTGTAATTTGACTGTGTAGATTAAGTCTTTTAGAATTTTCATACTGCTAGCACCGTTGGCCGATCTTGTTACATCGTACAAAAGAAAGAATTTTCATCTTTACGGTAGTCTTAGTTTGTTAGCTTTGTATAAAGAATAACAAATTTTGTGGTTTATATGAAATCTCGTTTTTCATTAAACACATTAACACACAAAAGAATAGAATAAGGTCCTGCTTTTTGCATTTGATATCTTCAAATGATTCTTCAAAGTCAAAAAGGCCTCGTACACAAAATGATCTGAAGCGCGCGTTTTACTAATCACAGTGCCTCTCCCCGCCTAGGTTCCATTTGTGCTGGAAAGATCTTTGTATGAAGAAGTTTGTAGGTTAGCTTCCCGAAAATCGTTGTTTTTCGCCGGGCACTCTGGTTTCCACCTACATTTAGATGACCGCCTCGACATACCTATAGATTAAATAATCTCTACTTGGGTGTAAAACAACATTACTACCATTCACGCGATTTTCGAGGTTAATGAAGCATTTTTTTTGTAAAGTAAATATTTCACGTCAAACAAAATGTAATCATCAGAAAATCTACGTTTGTTTCATAAATGAATTATTTTTGAGGAATGTGTAATATGGATAAAACAATATTGTTAATGGATATGAAAACTCAATGAATTCATACCACTGTGTTAACTTAGTTGGTAGAATGCTTGCTTCGTGAGTTGAAGGTCGTGGGTTCTACCCCCCTACCGGGTCAGACCCAAGACTTGAAAGTGGGTAGTGACTGTTATTACGAAATGAATGTCACGGTTCTTTCGGATGGGAACTTAAAATAAACGAGGTCTCGTGTCACGGTAGGCGTGGCACGATAAAGAACCCTGCTGTACAATGACATCAGCGCAACGCACAGGCAAAATGTCTGCACGTTCGCCTATAGCTGGCGAAGTCTCGAAATAAGTGAAATATTCTTGACTGGGATTTTAAACACCATTACTCAACACAACTCAGTGAATACAAAATATAGACCAACATGTTTCCATAATATTTGATTAAAACTACCAAGATAATCTCTTCTCTATATAACCCATAGCAAAAACCAAACCAAAGGACGAACACTTATAACAGACAAAAAGCTATAAGAAAAACTATTTTAGGAATTTTAATAAGAATTTCAGTCTCAATAAAGTATTAAGATACTTAATGTGGTTACCAGTGTAGTTGTATTTATGGGTATATAATGAGAACACCCACAAGAAATTATAAAGAAAACCTTTGTTTTGAATTAAAAACTCTATTGATTTTTTTTTCATGTCAACCGAACGCCAACGTATAAACCCCTGCGAACAGGTTATTGGATAATAGTCCTTCCTGTAATAAAAGGCACTTCGGTTGGCAAGCGGTCATAAGCGCAAAAATCACAGCACCCTGGCACAATCAAGGTTCGAATCCGACTCAAACATCTCCTAGTTTGCTTGCTAAAGATACATGCTTTTAGTTTCTTTGGATGCTATAGTTTCTTCTAATGGCCAATATGATAAAGATAAAGAATCTTGCAAAAATTATTATAATTATTTCAAAGCTGTTTCAATGATATGTTGGGAATGGCATGGTTTTTGTGTAGCAGTATGGTCATAAATATCTTTCTTTCTCTCTCCATTTATATAAAACGTATACATATCTCTCTTTCTCTCCTTCTCTCTTTAATCATGCAAAACGTGTACTCCTCTCTCTCCATTTATGCAAAACATGTACCCCGACCACCTACCCCCCCCTCTCTCTCTCTCTCTCTCTCTCTCTCTCTCTCTCTCTCTCTCTCTCTCTCTCTCTCTCTCATACAAATGGATTACTCTTCTCTAAAATTATGCAAAACATTTAACCCAAACCACCCCCTCTCTTTCTCGTTATATCAAACACGTGCTCGCACTTCGTTATTGAATTGTCATCATTATATCAGGCATGTAGTGTAATATCATTGTTAATTAAAAATGGTTTATTGACACGATCCTGATACATACGTTCAAATTATGGCAACAATTTCTAAATTAATTTACAGTTGTATTAAAAAAAAAGATTCACTCATATAATATGTAACTTGAGATAATTCCGACGTGTTAATGAAAAATTATACAAATGATATATCTGTGATAAACTAAAAATATAAAGCACTAAATGGCTTTATTTTTATCACGCATTTACAAATACCTGGTCACTGGGTCATTTGGTTTGCATTTATTTTGACTTTTGTTTACGGATCGATTCTAAATATTTTACTAAAAAGTCAGTTCAAGGATGTTGGTTTGAAGTAATGGTATTTTACGCCTCAGCCAAGGTTCTTTTACTTATAACAAGACAGTAAGTTCCATTGGCGGATTCAAAGAGGGGGTTGCAACCCAAACCCCTTTGAAAATTTCAAAAAAGAAAAGGAGAAAAATGCGAGCAAAAGGTCACCAGAAATATTTTTAAAAATCATTTTTGCCAGGGGCTTTGCCCCCGGAACACCCAACAGGCTAGGACTGTGCCCTGTACCTGCTGAGGGTCTTAAGCGGCCCTAAGACCCCTCGTCGCTGCGAGGTTGAGACTTCCAACCTTTCATAAAAATTCTGATTCCGCTTATGGTATCCCTAAAAATTGAGTCAATTTCGGCGGTATCAAACTGAATCTATGACAAGCTTAAGATTAATAAATATATAAACAACTTTAGGACCTATTTTGTCTATCATATAACAGAATATCTTAAGAAACAGTACAAAGCGGCGCACCTGTAGCAACATGGTATATACGTACATGTAAGTCATCAAGAAATACGTGTCGGATTGTTTTATTTATATATTTATTTATTTATTTATTATTTATTTATTTATTTTTACTAGTATTTATTTATTTATTTTTATCGGTATTTATTTATTTATTTATTTATTTGATGATTTACTAGTATACTAGTATTTATTTATTTATTAGTACATTGTATTCAAATATTTACTACCATTTATTAAATTACAAATATTTTATTTATTTATTTATTTATTTATTTATTTTCTCTAGCGTTAGAATTTATCCAAAATAGAATAAACAATCGATAATACAAATAAACAGCTAATATCATCGAAACACTGTTTAAAAGTTAATAGCTTGTGATATCTTATCAGTGTTTAAATGAAACCATATGTTACACACACATGTTAGCATTATTTAATCTGTTAACAGATCACAATTTCATATTTTCAAGGTAGAATATTCATTAATAATACTTATACTGCTTATTATCTAAATAACGTACAATTTAAAATGTATTTAAAACAGAACATTATTTGTGTAATAACTAAACTATTATAAATCCTAAAGGCCATTTAGTCTCCATTTTAAATGCCCAGATGCAGTTAACAGACTGTGATGAAATCATATTTAGGTGATTTAAGACTTATTTGGTTGTTGTCAAAACCAATTAGCTAAGATCGTTTTACCATTACCACAATTCAGAAATTACCAAATCATCTAAAATGGTTTAAAATGAATACCAAAAGTATCTTGCGGGAACTTCTGTGGCCGAGTGGTCTAAAGTGCGCGGTTACCTATCATAGTGCCTATCATTGCTTATGTTGGTTTCCTACTCTTAAAGCTCCTAGTTAAAAAAAAGGTTTGTCATTTCGCTTGCCAAAGGTCGGTGGTTTTCTCTGAACCCTCTTTATTTCTCAATAATTTCAAAACTCACCGCCTTCTTATGTGTAAAAAAAAAATCTTTACTAGGGCGTAAAATCCCATTAATTAAATCCAAAACCGCTTGCCAAATCTGAAACATAGTGTGGACGTATTCGTTACTTTGATGAAATGCCAAACAAAGACTGACTTGTGTAAATCATGCTTAAAAGCAAAGCATGTTTAACTTATAAAATCTCCCCTTAAATATGTATGTACCGTCTGTTAACACGAGAATTTTACCGTGTAAAATATTACAATTTGGTAATGATTGATCGGTTGGTTGGTTGTAATATTGTTAAAGGTATCATCAGTAATTTTAAGGTATTTGCAACATAAGCAAGTGTTATTAATTTCTCAACATTAATTTAAAAACAAGTTTATCTGTGCTTTAGTTGTGCGGGGGTGTGTACCATGATCTGTTCTAACGGGCATTCAGAGCTACATTTGTAAAGGTGCTACGTCACTTCTGAAAACCATCAGTCACTCAGTCATGTGATCTAGACACATGGTTACCCCGTCTATACTTAACTACCTACATGTAATGTCTAACGCCAGACGAGGACGCAGAATTTCAAATTATTAAGAGACAGACGCTATACCACTGAGCTACCAAAGCGGTCTCAATTTGGCAGTAGTTGATTAAGTATTGATTTCAATTGTTTATTCAGATTTTGGTAATTTTTGTTGTCTTATAATACTTCTTTTAATACGTCGGCAAACAGGAAACTGTGTCAAATGTGGGTGGGTCTTTCAGAGATTTTAAATTCGTTTAGTTGTTCCGCCTTTTTTGTTACATCAGAAAAAAAGTTCAAAACCATACAGTTTAAATACGTCTAGCTTTTTAACTTCATAAACTTTGTGAAATTTAAGTATTTTTGATATAAGAAATTAAATTACATTTTTATTTTTCAATCTGTAATGAAGACCGTCAGGAATAGCATATTGTGCAAATATGGCTTCTCTACTCAAGCAAGTTACTATTTCTAGCTGTCGTTTTATCAGCCTGAAGAAAAAAAAAACGTAAAAACAAATTAGGATGCACTTGCATATTGCGGTTTTTGGTTTGATTTATTATTCAATTTTAGCATGAAACCTTCTATGGTTTTTTAAGAGTTAGATACATTTAAGGACTAACTGTTTTTATACTGACGCTCAACTCTCGATAGTCAAACAAAAGGATGTTATATGTGTTCAAGAAAAATCACTATTAAATAAAGTTATCCATTTGATATCAGTTTACAGAAATATGGTCCCGTTTTGAAAACCTAAGCTTAGTTTCAGATTACATTGCAGTATACGTGAAAAGACAACAAAGGCACAATGAAACTGAATTAAATAAAAACAGATAAAATATTTGCAAGCACATTTATTGCGGTGGGATATTATTTTATTTTATTTTATATTGTTTTGTTTTGTTTCATTTAATTTCATTTATTTTATTTTATTTTTTTCGGGGGGGGGGGGGTTATAATTAATTGTTTCAGTTTTAAGAATTATCGGTACGTTTCCACAATATGTTTAAAAGTACATTTAATGGCCGACTCATAAGCTTAAGAGACAATGAAATCCATTTCTAATGAAATAACTTTGAAATGACTTTGAAATACATTAATATGTACTTGCATTATACTTAAAGAATGAAAAATCAGTAATAAAAATGGAACTCATTATAATGTAATGGCGTATCGTTCCCTTATGATCCACCATTAGTTCGATTTCGTCGATAAGTATCGTTCATATTTGGCTGATGAATTCATGTATGAAAATTGAATGGATTCTTTTAATCGAGATATTTATTTTATCAATTCCTCCGCTAGATGCAGTTTATTTATCTATTAAGCCTGTAGGATTAGCTCGTAAACTTGAAAACAATTAATCCTTGATTGTTAAAGCTGATCCATTACCTATGGCTTTATCTACTGGCAAACACACATTTAATCACAGACCTGGAAACGTTCTATAGACAATAAACAATAGTACTAACGATATTAAAATTATTGACAAAAATCACTTGTAAATGCTCTGAGGGACAATAAAAATTGTAAATCATAAAATATATAATAAAAGTAGGAGAGATTGTCGTAAACAGAAAAATTGAATCCTTTGCTGATTTAAAGGTTATTTCCCATTCCTAAGGAATAGATGACGGCCATTATTTCTATGATGGTTAAGATAAGCTTAATGCTGATTACCTCTGTAAATGACATCAACGGAAAACTAAAGAACAAGGTTCTGAATTATATATAGATTGCAGTTATGGTTTTCTGTAATTGTTCATTGAATTATGTATTTTAAATTAATCATACTTTGTCTAGATTTATTTCTTTTTTTCTGTTTTGCATTCATTTGCACGACCTGAACACATGGTACTGAAATTAAAGTAGAATGCTTCTTTACAGCTCATTAACTATGCTTTATTTATAGTTATAGACCTTATTAAACGATTCAGCAGTTGACAACAAAAACTGTTTTCTATTGTAATCGTCGTCTTATCCAGGTCATATTCAGTCTTTTAAGAAGTACTTGTTCTGATGAAAAGGATTTGTTCTCAAAGGAAATTTATTTTCAGTAATGTTAAAAGAGTTATTTTTATGAAAGTTATGATGTTTCTCAATTAATTTTTACAGCTCGTGTCTACTTGTCGACACGTGAGCTTGAAAGAACGTGGAATATATATATATATATATATATATATATATATATATATATATATATATATATATAATCCACCATATTTGTAAAAAGAAATATAGAATGAAACTCAAATTTATCTATTCTTAAAATAAGTACTTCTGTCCTTAAATATTATAATTTTTCTAATTTTTCTCTGCTATTTTGCAGCTCCGTATAAGTTGCTTAACAAATTAGTAGATTCATATTAATTCCGACAGCTAATTTCAAAATCATTGTGACATGTATTTCTTTAAAGAACTTAATTTAACTTGGTTTATTATGAATTTTTTTCCTTGTTCATTAAGCAATTTTATTCACAATACAGATTTTATAATAAAAAAAAAAAAAAAAAAAAAAAAAAAAAAAAAAAAAAAAAAAAAAAAAAAAAAAAAACAACAACAACTAATTTCAGATCTTCTATGATATTTATCAAACAATATTCCATTCTTTAATTTTCTTTATAAGGTCAAAATATTGATTATCTGGAAGTACTTAATAAAATAGTTCTTACTTATTCACAGAGCCTGGCGTTGTCTTGGGAGAATTCTTAAAGCACCGGTAATAAAGATAACTAAATCAACAAAGCCATCTGTCATTTTCAGACTGTCCCGGAAAGTGAATATTTAGAGGACTACTTTTAAGTAATTAAGCTACAGAAAGCATATTGAAAATGCTATTGAATATGTCACTTAATGTGCCAGTAATCTATCATTACGCGTGTAAATTACATGCGACATTTGCGTAGTGAGAGGGAAGTTATTGCCGAAGCACTCGCCATCAAGACTGTCGAAAATACCATTCCGGTCACATTGGACGACATTATGTCTTTAAATGTTGATTACTCTTTGAAACATGACTGCTGCATAAATCTCTAGACAGCGATTTGTTTCTAAGCTGCTGTGGTATTTTGGTCCTGTGCTGTATATGTAGCGTATATATTTTTCTTGAATAATATCTCAAGATATAATTCTGTCTAACATCGATATATAATAATTCAGCTTACATTCATTGAATATTTATGAAGTTGTTTGTTGTCTAAATCCCTTTTACCTAACATTTGTCTATTGCAAATACTTGATATTAAACATCGGTAGACGAAGTTCTTTGTTGTTCATTTCTAGCATCGATTCCATGAAAGTCTACATTCATGTACAAGTGTTTTGAATTGCATCTATAAACCCTTACATCCATTCGTTTAACTGCAGTATAAAATACGTTCGATATACATGTATTACTGACCTTTTACATGTATATCCAAAAATCTTCAATTCAAATGTACTATCTTATAATACAAAAAGAGCAATGCTTATCTAATGATTTCATCTTGATATTGGTTTGATGTTTTTAAATTGTGTGAAATATGATTACGTTCACATAACAATGACTCCCTCTTTTTGACATAGCAGAGTTCAAAATTACCATAAAAACCGAAAACCGAAAACAGAGATGTTTCGGGATCGTCTATTAGTTATTTAAATGATTTTCCGAAATGTCTGGCACATCAAAATTTAGCAGGTATTTGTTATATATTTAAACAAACCGTTGGACAATAAACAAAATGTTTAAACAATTTGGGAGTTTTTTAATCATTGGTTTTAGTATATGTTTTTCTTTTCTTGTCTTTTTACCTTTTCCTTTCAAAATCACTATATTTAAACTCTGGAACCATTTTTTTCTTGATTGTTTATTATCTTAATACTCCTTAAAACAAATATCTGGCTGGTTGAAACGCTGTTAAACATCACGTTAGCAATTATTTTTGCGACTAAATCAAAGTCATTGAGTCAAAGTCACTAATCTCTAGTAAACTATCTAAGAAGAAGTTTGTGTATGCATGAGATGTGCATGCGTGATTATGGTCTGTCTTACTAGCGTGCATTCGGACATCATTATATAAAGATGCTAGCTAACCAAATCAGTATACTTGAGACAAACATTCGTCTTACCAAGTCACATAAACCTTGCAACGGGTGAACCTTTTAATACCCTGCCCCCTTAATGACAAAAGGAATGAAGTAGTTTATTAAAAATGGATTGTTTCGATTATAACTTGGATCTTTGAGAATAGTTATTTCATATTGGTAAATTCTAATGTATGAGGAGTTTTTTATATTATTTTCATCGACTTTGTTGTTCTTAATTGTCTTTATAAACTAAACGAATTCATTTTATGATATGTGAAATAAAAATTATAATAATGATTAAGTCTGTATTAAAATCATATTTACAACAGGACCAACGAAAGCATAAACATTCGACTAAATAACCCGGGGATAAGCTTAAACACTTCCTAACGATATACTTATAATAGAATTCATCCCTAGGGCCATCGGTTCATTATCGATTTCTAGGTAACGATTAATATGCTTTCAAATAAATGTTGAAACCTCCACTGTAAAACAACATTTGATTGAATAAACAAATATTAGGTTTTGGGTATTTTTTATCCCTTTTACCTAACATTTGTCTATTGCAAATACTTGATATTAAACATCGGTAGACGAAGTTCTTTGTTGTTCATTTCTAGCATCGATTCCATGAAACATTAATAAAAGAATATTAAAACACTAAAAAAATCCTTTATTCTCATGTGATCATGTTTGTGTTTAAAAACCACATATGTCTAGAATAACTAAATGTATTTCTTTAAAGAACTTAATTTAACTTGGTTTATTATGAATTTTTTTCCTTGTTCATTAAGCAATTTTATTCACAATACAGATTTTATAATAAAAAAAAAAAAAAAAAAAAAAAAAAAAAAAAAAAAAAAAAAAAAAAAAAAAAAAAAACAACAACAACTAATTTCAGATCTTCTATGATATTTATCAAACAATATTCCATTCTTTAATTTTCTTTATAAGGTCAAAATATTGATTATCTGGAAGTACTTAATAAAATAGTTCTTACTTATTCACAGAGCCTGGCGTTGTCTTGGGAGAATTCTTAAAGCACCGGTAATAAAGATAACTAAATCAACAAAGCCATCTGTCATTTTCAGACTGTCCCGGAAAGTGAATATTTAGAGGACTACTTTTAAGTAATTAAGCTACAGAAAGCATATTGAAAATGCTATTGAATATGTCACTTAATGTGCCAGTAATCTATCATTACGCGTGTAAATTACATGCGACATTTGCGTAGTGAGAGGGAAGTTATTGCCGAAGCACTCGCCATCAAGACTGTCGAAAATACCATTCCGGTCACATTGGACGACATTATGTCTTTAAATGTTGATTACTCTTTGAAACATGACTGCTGCATAAATCTCTAGACAGCGATTTGTTTCTAAGCTGCTGTGGTATTTTGGTCCTGTGCTGTATATGTAGCGTATATATTTTTCTTGAATAATATCTCAAGATATAATTCTGTCTAACATCGATATATAATAATTCAGCTTACATTCATTGAATATTTATGAAGTTGTTTGTTGTCTAAATCCCTTTTACCTAACATTTGTCTATTGCAAATACTTGATATTAAACATCGGTAGACGAAGTTCTTTGTTGTTCATTTCTAGCATCGATTCCATGAAAGTCTACATTCATGTACAAGTGTTTTGAATTGCATCTATAAACCCTTACATCCATTCGTTTAACTGCAGTATAAAATACGTTCGATATACATGTATTACTGACCTTTTACATGTATATCCAAAAATCTTCAATTCAAATGTACTATCTTATAATACAAAAAGAGCAATGCTTATCTAATGATTTCATCTTGATATTGGTTTGATGTTTTTAAATTGTGTGAAATATGATTACGTTCACATAACAATGACTCCCTCTTTTTGACATAGCAGAGTTCAAAATTACCATAAAAACCGAAAACCGAAAACAGAGATGTTTCGGGATCGTCTATTAGTTATTTAAATGATTTTCCGAAATGTCTGGCACATCAAAATTTAGCAGGTATTTGTTATATATTTAAACAAACCGTTGGACAATAAACAAAATGTTTAAACAATTTGGGAGTTTTTTAATCATTGGTTTTAGTATATGTTTTTCTTTTCTTGTCTTTTTACCTTTTCCTTTCAAAATCACTATATTTAAACTCTGGAACCATTTTTTTCTTGATTGTTTATTATCTTAATACTCCTTAAAACAAATATCTGGCTGGTTGAAACGCTGTTAAACATCACGTTAGCAATTATTTTTGCGACTAAATCAAAGTCATTGAGTCAAAGTCACTAATCTCTAGTAAACTATCTAAGAAGAAGTTTGTGTATGCATGAGATGTGCATGCGTGATTATGGTCTGTCTTACTAGCGTGCATTCGGACATCATTATATAAAGATGCTAGCTAACCAAATCAGTATACTTGAGACAAACATTCGTCTTACCAAGTCACATAAACCTTGCAACGGGTGAACCTTTTAATACCCTGCCCCCTTAATGACAAAAGGAATGAAGTAGTTTATTAAAAATGGATTGTTTCGATTATAACTTGGATCTTTGAGAATAGTTATTTCATATTGGTAAATTCTAATGTATGAGGAGTTTTTTATATTATTTTCATCGACTTTGTTGTTCTTAATTGTCTTTATAAACTAAACGAATTCATTTTATGATATGTGAAATAAAAATTATAATAATGATTAAGTCTGTATTAAAATCATATTTACAACAGGACCAACGAAAGCATAAACATTCGACTAAATAACCCGGGGATAAGCTTAAACACTTCCTAACGATATACTTATAATAGAATTCATCCCTAGGGCCATCGGTTCATTATCGATTTCTAGGTAACGATTAATATGCTTTCAAATAAATGTTGAAACCTCCACTGTAAAACAACATTTGATTGAATAAACAAATATTAGGTTTTGGGTATTTTTTATACATTTCCATAAAAGAAATAATGAGATTAGTAAACAAATATACAAATAAATACATAAACCTATATAAGATTTGGTATTTTACCAGGAGCTCTCCAGGAAATATCTATGTTTGGATTGACTGGTTGAATTTTCCCTTGAGATCGGAGCTATCTTATTCCAATCAGCTTTTCCATTCATTTGAATGTCATTTAGCAATGTCAACGCAATATCTATTTATCAGGGGATGTACAATAATGTGTATTAAACTCCAATATAAAAACTTCAATTAAGGGGATGGAAAATGCAATCATGTATAATTTGTTTGAGATAAATATTTAATGGATTCATAAGTTATCTTTGGATAATTTTACTATGGGCTTTTCTATTCCACGGTGATGACTACTAGACTTTGAATTATGGCTTACCATAGGACAATTATAGTGTTTTATGTGAAATTGTTATCGTCGAAATTGAATAGTATTTAGGTAAGTAATACTTGTTATTAAGCAGTTTAAAAGATTGATGCAAACAAATCAATTTAAATAGCTTCTTCCATTTTCTGTGAAAATCAATTCTTCTTATATCGAATGCGGTGCTTACATAACATTTTATAATACAAATAAATATTACCACATATACATACCTTAATCTTTACATGTGGTCCTTGTGTCAAGCTTGAACTATTTTTTTCCTAATGACAGTGTCATTTTTGATTTCGTTACCAACATTATAAGAAGATGTTTAGATACAGACTTATGATAGATGTTAACAAATAAAATATTAAAAATTTTCCTGGTAAAAAGTGAGTGGCAACCAATTAAGCCAACTTACAAAGATTGTATCTTTTTTTCATGTCCAAATGGTAACTGGGAAGAAACATTAATAAAAGAATATTAAAACACTAAAAAAATCCTTTATTCTCATGTGATCATGTTTGTGTTTAAAAACCACATATGTCTAGAATAACTTTTGTGGTCACAATCAGACAAAATCAACCTCAGACGACATACTTTGTCATCAATCTAATGTCCGTCAGACGATGAAATTTATATTCAGTGGTCACGGCACTTTGTTTTTGGCGATTCAATTTTATTGTTTTGTCATAACCAAATTATGTTTGGCAAAAAACTTTGATTTTTAAATCCGTCATTTATTTATTTAGTTATGTTTCTATTTATTTTAGCTTATTGTTATTGTTGTTGTTGTAATCATTAATCATTATTATTATTATTATTATTATTTTTATTATTGTTAGTATTATTATTATTATTATCTTTTCAACAAAATATTTTTTTTGAATAAACATGCATGTCATATTGTCGGGTTATCGGTTGATATTATTTTCATAATTATATATATTGATATAAGGTAATTTCACAATGGGATTTGCTATTTGACGAAAGTGGATAATAGACTTTCAATATTGGTTTATCATAGAACAATACAGCATTTTATGTGAAATTGGTATCGTTGAAATTGAATAGCATTTAACTAAGTAAGTAATGCTAGTTGTTATTTAGCAGTTTTAGACATTGATGCAAAAAAAAATCAATTTTACCATATAACCTCATTTAATATGTTTTGAATTTTGTATGGTATTTACATAACAATAAATAAAACTAATAAGTGTTACCATAGTGATACATGTTCTTACTTATATCACATTTTGTCCTTGTGTCAGACTTAACTATCTCGTCCCAGACAATATCGAACATTCTAGATTTCATTTCTAACGCCAATAGAAGATTTTTAGACACATACTTATGACGGCTGCTAACAAATGGATCATTTGCCTAGTAAAAAGTGGCTTATTGCTACCGCTTTAAGAATGTTTTTATCATTCTACTAACAGCAATAACATCTTCTCAAATTTGAAACATGATAAGTAGATAAACAGGAAAATTTTTAACAAATTTTGATGTCTCATATGCGCAAATTTCGGAAATTCATTCATCTGTGACACTTGGGGCCAAAAAAGTTGATAGATAAAAAAGTTAATTATCCAAGCATTAGTAAATTAATGAATCCAAAGTTCCAAAATTCTACAAATCCAAATCAAGCTAAGGAATGCTTTGCAAGAGGGCAAAAACCTAAGTTTTCAATAAATAAAAAAAATTGAGACAACTGAAAATTTTACAAATACCAAAACACAAAATGTGTCATTTAGTCACAAGTTAATGTGTTTTTAAGGAACAACGGATGTCTAAAATAATTTTGATAGTTACTAACAGAACAATCATAATCGCTAAACATATTTTTGGTATAATTATATTTAGATTCGTGCATACATGTACAAAATAAATTAATTTATTGAAAATTATATAACAGAAATTTGTAGCGGATCTTTGTAATTACCAATCAATCTGAAACCCACAAGTCAAAACATTTTTATTGTCACCTCTGGATTTTAACTTCCACGATTGACATACCTTTTGCAATATCTGGAGGAAGCATGGTATGTTTGTCGGTCAAAAAGGGATTTTTACCCCCGGGATATCAAACGAATCTAAATATTATTATACCAAATTATATTTGGCGAGTATGATTTGTTCTGTTACTAACTATCAAAATTATTTTAGACATCCGTTGTTCCTTAAAAACACATTAACCTGTGACTAATTGACACATTTTGTGTTTTGGTATTACTTTGTAAAATTTTTAGTTGTCTCAATTTTTTAAATTTATTGAAAACTTAGGTGTTTTCCCTCTTGATTACTTTGTAAAATTTTTTGTTGTCTCAATTTTTGAAATTTATGAAAACTTAGGTGTTTTCCCTCTTGCAATGCATTCCTTAGCTTGATTTGGATTCGTAGAATGTTTGAACTTTGGATTCATATTTCATATTTTCGGTTATCGGTTGGTTTGATTTACATTTAAATCTTGATATGGTGTAAGTTCATTATAAAAATACTCCTGGATAGTTTGTTCGATACCAAAGAAAATTCACACACACACACACACACACACACACACACACACACACACACACTATATATATATATATATATATATATATATATATATATATAATACATATACCAGTTAAATTTTGATGTGCCAGATGTGCACATTTCGGAAATTAATTCCTCATCAGTGACACTAAGACCAAAAAGTTTGATACATAAAAAATATATAACCCAAACAGTTGAAAAAAAAATGAATCTAAAGTTTCAAAATGATATAAATCCAAATCCAGCTAAGGAATGCTTTGCATGAGGGAACAAACCTTAGTTTTAAATAAATCTCAAATTTTAGACGACTGAAAATTTTGCTAAAAGGTACATTTTCTGACAGCACAAAGTACTGCCTACTGAGTTATAGATACCCTCGGGGAGTTTTACTCCACCAGCAGCGGTACCTGCTCAGGGGTAGTAAATATATAACACATGATGAAAAGGCATCTTTAAGGATCCTTAAAGCCTCCTTAAAGCTGCCTTAAATGTCCCTTTAAGGACCTTTAAGGGGGCTTTAAGGATCCTTAAATATGCCTTTAAGGAGTCTTTAAGGACTCCTTAAAGATCCTTAATGGAACTGAAATTTTAAGGATCTTTAAGGAGGCTTTAAGGATCTTTAAGGAAAAATTTATATTTTTCCTTTTTTTAAAAAAAGCAATGAAATATATTTTTATCATTATCTTTTTTAAAATTTCATTTTAAAAAAACTATTGCATTTATTAATTTTGAAAAAATAAAGTGATAATAAATTAATTTTCTTTTTATTATTTTTCATCTCAAGTTTTTAATTTTATTTCTTTAATTTTATTTTCATTTATTTATTACATTCTGTAGTCTACTTGGATTTGAATTAATTAAATAGAAATTACAAGAAATTTTATAATTAAAATTTTAATCTGTTATCCGCTCTCACTGGGAATCGAACCCTTGTCCCTCAAGTTAGGAGTCCATCACCTTACCTATGTAGCTATGGAAGAGATGATTCTGATGCTGATAATTATAAAATATGTCTCTAACAATATGCAAATGAGATCACGTGACTGAAAAAAGCAAGTGGACATTTTTTATTTATTTATGAAATTTTTTTTATATTTCTTTTAAAATATCTCTTACAACAAAGGGATCAAATTAATTTTATTTATTTATATTTATAAAAATTTCATATATAATTTGCTGCTGTCATCATTTTTATCTATATATAGAATTTTAATTGCATTAGATAAAATATGTGTTGATAGGAATGCATTCCAAAATTTACCTGTAATATACTAGTATATCTAACATCAATCAGCAAGATGGTGTTTGATGATCAAGTGTATTAATCACTTAATTAATTAATGTTGATGACATCATATCTGTTCTTTCTTACTCCTTTTACTTGAAAATTATTATTATTTATATGTAATAATTAGAGATGTAATTGATACAGAAGAAGCAGTATGTTAACTGTACAAACAGCTTTTTAATTAAATAATTGGCCATAATGTCAAAAATAAATAAATAAATAAATAAATAAATAATAAATAAATAAAATAAAATAAAATAAAATAAATAAATAAATAAATAAATAAATAAATAAATAAATAAATAAATAAATAAATAAATAAATATGTTCTTCCGAGTCTATTTATCAACCAAAAAAAAAATTAACAGTAAATTTTTTTTCTGGAATCTGCAGTACACATAATATACTAAGATACTAGTAATATCATTCAGAAATTCCCAGTGTGTGTGTGTGTGTGTGTGTGTGTGTGTGCGTGGGGGGGGGTTACCTATTTTTCACCGTCAAGTTGCAAATTAAGTACAGAAAGAGATAATAGTCAGAAATTGAATATATAGAAAGGGAGAGCTGTTTTTTTTAAAAATTCATTTACGGGCAGGTCAAGAATTCAATGTACAAAGAGAGAGAGAGAGAGAGAGAGAGAGAGAGAGAGAGAGAGAGAGAGAGAGAGAGAGAACTGAATACATTGAGGGAGAGACAGATAAGGGGCATCAGCGGAAACTAAATATTTTAAAGAACGAGATATAAGGAACTGAATATGCTGAGAGAGAGAGAGAGAGAGAGAGAGAGAGAGAGAGAGAGAGAGAGAGAGAGAGAGAGGGGGGGTAGCTGATACTGAATATTTTAGAGAGGGAAAGAGAGAGTATCCACTTGTGTTTCAGAGAGAGAGAGAGAGAGAGAGAGAGAGAGTATCTACTTGTGATTCAGAGAGAGAGGAGGCCAGCAGAAACCGAGAGAGAGAGAGAGAGAGAGAGAGAGAGAGAGAGAGAGAGAGAGAGATATCGGGAACTGAATACATTGAGGGAAAGAGAGATAAAGGAAGATCAGCGGAAACTGAATATTTTAAAGAGAGAGAGAGAGAGAGAGAGAGAGAGAGAGAGAGAGAGAGAGCAGACTGAATATGCTTAGAGAGAGAGGGGGGGTTCAGTGCAAACTATTTTAGAGAGACAGAACAAGATCGGGAGTGAATACATTGAGAGAGAGAGAGAGAGAGAGAGAGAGAGAGAGAGAGAGAGAGAGAGAGAGAGAGAGAGAGAGAGAGGTTATCGCCGTTATTCCACTGCACTCCATCTTGACTGCAGAAATTCACATCCAACTGGGTAAAGTTTGTCAGTTAATGGTTATCTTCTGTGACTGGTTTCTTACTTCAATATGTTCACTTCATAACTAGTTCATGTTTGAAAAGAATAACCTTTTCTCTGATGTTCTTATTTTGTTTTAAATATTTACTTCACCAACTCTTTTTCATTAGGAATCGAAATTATTCGAAATCCATATCATCATGTGTCAGTAATGAGTTCCATATATGTCAATTCAAAGACACTAAAATGTGCTCTCTCTCTCTCTCTCTCTCTCTCTCTCTCTCTCTCTCTCTCTCTCTCATGCTTTATTGCATATATGCATAACACTTTCCCCCCAAAAATAAAATAAAATAAAATAAAATAAAATAAAATAAAATAAAATAAAATAAAATAACATAAAATAAATAAATAAAATAAAATAAAATAAAATATAAGACATGCTTAGATTATTTTGCGATTACTTTTATTTCTTCAGTTAATGTATTTTTTGATATTAAAAATTGTCTCTTAAAATCACTTCCAAAAAACACACCTTTATTTTCAACACACAGAGTTCAGGGTTAGGTAATCATTTTAACATGTTATTTGACTTCATAGTGATCCCCTACCTATATAAGAAAATGCACATCAAAGTCAAAAGCCGCGCGTGAAATCACCTGGGATCGATAATCAAACAAGTACCGCTATATACAATTAACAAATACTGTTAATTACATATGCTTACTGCCGATCTGATTAAAACACGGGTTGTTTACCTGTATTGTGAAAACTGCACATTTTTATCTAATTCTTTTATGAATTAAGAAACAAGTATTATTAGGAACCGACATACGGCTCCTCTACAAAAACTTAATGTAGAAACGAGAATTCAGACAGGCGTTATCTATGTCTCCTATGTTGTATAAACAATAAAAATTCAAAATATACTAAGATAAATCATACTTTTTAACTGAATTAATGTAATAGCCATCGTTACATTAATAATTGAAAAAATCGAGTTTTTCATGATGAGACATCTTTAAGGATCCTTAAAGCCTCCTTAAAGATCCTTAAAATTTCAGTTCCATTAAGGATCTTTAAGGATCCTTAAAGATCCTTAAATATGTCCTTAAAGAGTCCTTTAAGGTCCCTTAAAGGTCCTTAAAGATGGAATGGCTTTAAGGAGGCTTTAAGGCCCCTTTAAGGATCTTTAAGGACATATTTAAGGATCTTTAAGGATCCTTAAAGATCCTTAAAGGAGGGGGTTGGTCTTGTGTAATACATATACCAGTTAAATTTTGATGTGCCAGATGTGCACATTTCGGAAATTAATTCCTCATCAGTGACACTAAGACCAAAAGTTTGAAACATAAAAAATATATAACCCAAACAGTTGAAAAAAAATGAATCTAAAGTTTCAAAATGATATAAATCCAAATCCAGCTAAGGAATGCTTTGCATGAGGGAACAAACCTTAGTTTTAAATAAATCTCAAATTTATATATATATATATATATATATATATATATATATATATATATATATATATATATATATATATTGTATATATATAATTTAGTAAGTCAAAAGTTGTTTCTTGTATACTGTTATAGTGTATTCTTTAAAATTTAACGGTGAAAATATTCAAAAATGCATTAAGGCAACACTTTCTATGCATACTTTCTTATGGTTATTTTGTTGACAAAGACCAATAATAATAATAATAATAACAATAACAACAATAACAACAACAACAAAAACAACAACAATAATAATAATAATAATAATAACAATACATGTATAGAATAAATAGAATAATAAATAAATAAATAAATAATACTTTAAAAAACTGTCGATTCAAAATTGATATGTTAATTTCTAGCTTGGTTTTCAATTTGATAGGATAATCAATTTAATTTATAAACAAATGTATCAAGAAGTATTAATATAAGTTTAGAGTTGATTCCTGCATATAATTAGTGTGATTTTTGTGAATTTGTTTCTTTTTCAAAGTTAATACTAATCACCTACAACATTCTATTAAACTTGTATTGTAGTTTTAACAGTGTTAAACATTCTATTTTTAGAAAAAAAGAGAAATTAGTATGTCGCAATGCTTAATTCAAGACGATGTTATTATTTTGACAGAAATAAGAATGACATAATCGACTTAGTCGTTTTTGATAAAAGTAATTTCAACTGACGTAAATTTCTTTCATTTCCCAAAATGTCATTTCGCAAATGTGTCCAATGACGAATGGAAATCTCAAGTGAATATTTCCAAAACAAATTGCAATATGTAATTAGATGAAGAAACTAAATATGTAACTAAAATATTAAATTATTATAATTATTATTATGAAAGAAGGATATTGACGATTTTTTTTTTTAATTTTTATGGAGATTTTGCGCAACCACAAATCTGTCTGATGAATAAGCATTTTTTTTTGTGTGAAATTTTAAACTCTTTATAATAAAAGATGAAATATTGTCAATCTTATGTAACAATCAGTAGTCTCTTATAAAAATAACAATAAAATAATGTAATAAAACTCCAAATGAACTGTTGGTTTATTTAAGAAATGAACCAAATTTACATATTTATTAATGTATTTATGCGTTTATTTCATTGCTCATGAATTGCGATTAAACAACTGTTCGATAAGGTAAAAAATATTATTATAAAGTTAGGAATTTGTGAATTTCAATTGGTTGAATATGGATATGTGCCAAATGTGCATAAACGATTTCAGTTTGATTATTAGCAATAATGTTGAAAATCGCATAAACTAGCAGTCTTTTTATTTTGACAAGGTATAAAATGATTTAGTTGCATGTAAAATGTGTTTCCTCTCATTCACTGGTCGATAAATATTTAACCATTTTAATGAAAAATGTCAGTTCATTTTGAGACCTAAATCAATTTATTTTATTCATTTACATTAATCACACGCTGAAATTGACACAACATATTTGCTACATTATTATTAATCTATAACATGTAAAAATGCAACATCCAATTAACGGTAGTCATTATTGCTCTCATCCTGTTTTCTCATAATGGATTTGAATGACGTAATTGTTTGGTTGCGTACAGCTACATGCTCAATCGTTATTGAAATCTTTGCGTTGAGCCATATTTAGTTTAATCCTTGCATAATCCTTGTAATGGTGTGCAGCAAGTTTGTACAAGAACATATATGTTCTAATAGCACACCCTTATAGAATATTTTAAAGTGCTTTCATATTGACTAAAGATAAAATTTATTATCAATAACTTCCTGTAAGATAGGATTTACCGCAATTACATTAAAATTTTATCATTTATTACCTGTTGCCAATATGTAAAAGCATGAAAATACTCATCCGTACAAATACAAATAGATTTCAATATTTTTATATTAAAAAAAAACCACATAAATTATTGACAAACAATTATGTTATGCTTGGCCTCTATAGATTTTTTCGTGCATTTTTCAATGTAGTAGGTATCTATACCTTTCGATCCTTTTATTTAATTTCGTAGTGTTTTCATGCAGAATTGGTTACAAAAACGTAACGTAATACAAGTGCCACCCCATTACTCTAAATCCACTGTGGATGTAGGTTTTGATATTATTAAAGTAACGTAATAAAATTGCCGAATCCACTGTGAATGCAGGTTTTGATATGATTAAAGTAACGTAATACAATTGCCGACCCCCTTACTCCTAATCCACTGTAGATGTAGATTTTGATTGATTAAAGTAACGTAATACAATTGCCAACCCCCTTACTCCTATTCTACTGTGGAAGCAGGTTTTGATATGATTAAAGTAACGTAATACAATTGCCGACCCCCTTACTCCTAATATACTGTTGATGTAGATTTTGATTGATTAAAGTAACGTAATACAATTGCCAACCCCCTTACTCCTATTCTACTGTGGAAGCAGGTTTTGATATGATTAAAGTAACGTAATAAAATTGCCGACCCCCTTACTCCTAATCCAATGTGGATGTAGGTTTTGATATGATTAAAGTAACGTAATACAATTGCCGATCCCCTTACTCCTAATCCACTGTGGATGCAGGTTTTGATATGATTAAAGTAACGTAATACAATTGCCGACCCTTTACTCCTAATCCACTGTGGATGCAGGTTTTGATATGATTAAACGCTTTCAATAACTGTTGTCTAAATCTTATTTTAGACATAATAAATGCATATTACCTATTTACTGCAGTTTGCCAATGTTTTAAACTATACTTAATGTTGCAAAGATATATGCTCTGTCTTACGTATACATAATAAAACACAAACATACCAGTCCATGTCCTAAAACTAACCCTAAAATCAAGGTAAAATACATCAAAGACAAAATCCATCAACTTTCTATTCGAAATAAATTCGTTTTGCTTATGTCATAACTAACAGTTAAGAAGTCATGTAACTCTTTAAATTTTTTTTAGAAGCGTCTTATTTGCTGCAACTTATATTGGATATAATGTTTCTTTATGAAAAATGCAAATTGGAAAAGGTGTGACCTTTAGACGTTATGTCAGCCATTTGTCTTTATAAGCCACATTTGTTTAAAATAAAATCAATCAAATTTGTATGGGGAATTTTCTTGACACGTGTTTTTCAATGTACAACTATAAGAAGATAAAGGCGTTTTTAAATCAATTTGTCAAAGAAAATAAGATTCGTTATCATCAGATCATTAGATTAAATGATTCTTTCATTGTGTTAGACTGACTGAGTGGCACTTCGCTATTCATGAGAAGGAAAAAGACAAAGGTATCCATGTAGACGCTATATGATGTTTCATTTATTTAGAATAGTTGTTAGCTTTTCATTAGATCCAAGTGTAATGAAGGTTTGACCGACTACACAATAAACATCTCCAATTATTCCAGATATTTGTCTTTTTAGTTTACAGAAATAGCCGTTGTTTCTATCAGTAAAACATTTTAAAAACTTATACTGTTAGCAAAATTTTTAGCCGTCTTAATTTTTGAAATTTATGTAAAACTAAGGTTTGTTCCCTCATGAAAAACATTCCTTAGCTGGATTTGGATTAATATAATTTTGGAACTTTAGATTCATTAATTTTCAACTGTTTGGCTTATGTTTTTTATCCATCAAATTTTTCAGCCCCTATTGTTATTGATGAGGAATGTCACATATGGCACATCAAATTTAACAGGTATTTGTGGTATATATTAACTACATATTGAATTAACTATAATATAAAAACCAAAAGTCCGTGATATACTATGGTTAGATTTTATAATCAATCTTTAACAAAAAATACCTGTTTAGTTTTATGTTTTATGCACATATCGAAAATTCATTCTAATCAGTGACACAAGGGCCAAATGGTTAAATATTAATCGAAAAAGCTTTTCAACATTAATGATTCCAAATTTTAAGAAAATATATGAATCCAAATACATTAAACTTTTTAATCATTTCATTGTCATTTTAACATCTGGGTTTTGAAACATTAGATCAGGAAAAACATTTGAAAAATTCCATTTTGGTGAAGAAAACGTGATGTTTGAACATCAATTACTGTGCGTAAACGCTACTATTAACATAGGTATATGACGAATAAAATTTGAAATTTAATATCAAGCTTATATTGATTATATTCAAATACAGAAAGTAAGAAACCTATTTTTTTTTCAAAAAAGATTTTTCTGAATACTGAAATTTTAATGTAACATGCAGTTTCATAAAAAGTAATGAATAAATTTGCATATGCAATTATGAATTTTCCAAGCAAGTTTTTATTGTATTTTTTTTTTACAATATTCCATAACAGAAATATTGTTCGACGCAAAAGGTCAAACGCATATACAAATAGTACCATTTTCACACAATAAAATTAAAGTTTTTCAGATACTTTTTCTGCTTCAAAATTAACATTGCAGTTTTTCATGAAATGTTATCCAAATCGTAAGGAAACTGGATTTTGTTCTTTGTCGGAAGCTACTAAGTTTATATATTGAAAATTGTTATTTAGATCTGTAGTTCTATCCGCCATTACAAAACAACAGGCACATGTGATTCCATTATGCAGTTTAACACTTTATTTTTTGACCAATTTTGCAATCTAACCTTTCATTACAATAATCATTATTAGGATTAATATAAAGAAGAGTGTCTTAATTCTTTATATAGCTATTGCCATCCCCCATAACATTAAAAAAAAAGATCGAGAAAGAACTGACCCCGGTTTCACAACCATTCCCGTTTTGAAACAACAAATCATTAATTTTGTCAAAACTAAATACAGCTATCGTAAGCCTGATACAGTCATCAAAATGACACAGTGAAATAATGAATTTCTGAACATATTTTTTTACATCATTGCCATACAAATACTAACATAGGGTTAATGAAACTTAATTGCAATCATCGAGATCCTACAATTGTACTTTTAGAAGATTTCCACTTGCAACACAGATGACAATTATTCAAATTGGAACAGAGGCCATTTCCCCCCAGTCATTCTGTTGCACCCTTTTCAAAAACATATCACCATAGCAACTTAAGATATTTTGTTTTACATAATGGATTATTTTTTATCTTTCTAAACTTGAAATGTTGTTTACTTTACTCTGATCTGTAATATAGAATATCATTTTACAGGCCTACCTGTTCTATGTGCACACTGTCACGTTTCAACAAGTCTGTGTAGTGGGAACAGTTAGGTAGGGCAAGTAGACACTACAAAGCTGCCTTGTGTGGACACATCAAATTAACATCAATAATAGCTAGCTCAAACATCTATTGAAAGCTAATGGAATCCTTAAAGCAAAACAAAGTAAGTCCCTTTGAAAATATTCAATTTCAATTGAAAGTTACGATGATTAAACAATCAATTTAAGTAAAGGAATATTACTATCGATTAAAGGCATAATCGATGCTTAACCGGAGGTTATTTCAGGCTGATGTTTGTCGGATGTGAAATAGCCCAATCAATAAACAATATGAAATAAAATCTGACATTTACATTTACTTTATTTATTGCTTTTCATTTGGCCTTTGACCTTCAGATAGCCCTTACATACACGTGCAGACACGTATTCTTATACTTCTAAAATCGTTGTATCCGTCCTTAAGAAATAAATAAGCTATCAATTGAGATTGATTTATATCTTCAAAGTTGTTCAAAATATTTTTGTGATAATACTTTATAATTATTATAAACATGATAAACAGATAAAAATGCTACTTGCTTTCTCAGTCGTTTAGTTTTTAACCACGTCACTGGACATGTTTAGAACACATTTTTTGTAGAAAATGTTTCAGTAGACATGTGTAAATTGTAGTTGTTGATGATTAAATAAGAAATAATACTTAATTTAGATATTTAATCATGTTTTATATTTCTTGTTTCAAGAACTTTTGCTTTGGAATTAGTTCCCTCGCATTTTAATCCTTTAAAAACATGCTAGGGTATTTTTAAACCAAAAAAAAAAAAAATAATAAATAAAAAATAAAAAATAAAGAAAAACAACAACAACAACTCCCTTTTATAATTCTGTTGGTAAAAACTTGACAACTAGTTGTTGTACGTAATTTCAATATTAGTGATTGATTTGTGAACTTAAAAGCAAAAATTAACGGCAGACATATATTTCCTATCGATTCCTCGTTTAATAGATGCATATCATATATCTCAACGAACAAGCCGGGTAATTTTATATGGAGATTAAAAGTCTGAATGTTATTCTTAAATTATCAAAGCCAATTTCCACAAACCATTTTTTGTAAAAGGCAAGTAATTCCATTTTCAATAAATGACCTATCTCAAGAGCTTGTGAACAAATAAAGTCTAGATTGGTGCGTGATTTCATTACACGGCATTCAAATCATTTTCGCTTTCTGATTCATTATGTCTAAATAGATATCTATTGTTGTATGTCATGCATGTGAACGAGCGTTTCTATGGCCGTGGATAACAAGTGCTCTGACAACAAAATACTTATGTTCTATAGCTAATAGTGACAACACATACATTTTCATGATTAATTCACCAATGGGTTTTTTTTTTTTAAATCGTGAATCAATCAGAAACTAAATACGATAAAAGCGTAGAGAAAGTATTATCATTACTAAACACTATTCATCTTGCATTTAAAATTATGGTTCCATTTTGCAAAACTCCTCTGAATTATTTCGTAATATTTTAAACAAGGTATTAATAATGATCATACTCGAATTTTCAGTGTCATTTATCTTGCAGCATAAATATACAATTCTGGTAAATAATGCAGGGGTGAACAATCGATTTTAAACGTATGATGATTTTGACTCTGTATATTTGTTTGAGGAATGAATGTAGACTGTAAGGCGGCTTTATCAATCTGAATTATATAATTAAGTGACTACACAATAGAAAATCAATTTATATGGAAAATGATGCAAGTATAAATATATTCAGACATTCTCTTATTACGCAATATTATTGAATATTATGTCAAATAATAATATTAACAATTATGTAAGCGACTATTTTAATGGATTTTTACACAAGATTTTATAAAATGAATGTATTTCTTTTCTAAAACAAAGTTGAAAACATTTTCAATATTGAAATTAAAAATTCCTAATCACTATAAAAACTATTGTCACCAAGTTTTTTTTACACTTTCCAAGTTTTTTTTTGTTTGAGAGAGAGAGAGAGAGAGAGAGAGAGAGAGAGAGAGAGAGAGAGAGAGAGAGAGAGAGAGTGTGTGTGTGTGTGTGTGTGTGTGTGTGTGTGTGTGGCGTTCAGGTGTTAGTTCTTAAAGAATGGTTATAAAGATTTTTTTTCATTAAACATTATAATGTTTTTTGGTATATGTGTCATTCGATTTGAAGGTTTGACTTAGCTAGTTTTATCCGCTTTGAAATAAGTTGATTCTATACACATTTTTGTCACTATGCTCCATGGTCTAAACACAACTTTTGATCAAATTTGACCACATTTCCCATTCGATATTCCATGTATCTCTTTGTAGGAGTCGAAAGGTTAATGTGTAAGCCATCAAACACAAGTCGCCTTGCCACTGTAGGTTCGATCTCGGTCAATCGCAAGTGAGAAAGGTTTTACCTTGCCGTAGGTCCTTAAATCGTGGTTTAATGGAGTATGTAGTCTTTGGTTTTATCTGCTACATTGTGTCGAGTGCACTTGCACCCTAACGTTTACCATAACAGGACAATTTACTATGCAGATCAGAAACTTTTGCGCACTTACGAAACACAAAAATACATTTACTTTCTTCATGAAAAGCTGAGAAGTTGCTGATTTGACGTAAAACAACATTCAACCCAACTATCCATCTTTTAGAATCAGTTCTAATTAAGTTTACAGTTCAAACTGTCAATGATGAGATACCGATATCATCCAAAAATATAAGTTTATAGAATATTAAATCAATTAATTTGAAACTTAATTTTAAAAATTTCGAGTTTTTAAAATCAATTGTTAATAGATTTTTGAACTACAGACTTATTATTTCGAATTATCGGGGGTATTCGAATTATAGAATTTTGAGTTATCGAAGTTGTCATTACATACTTTATACAACAAAAACCGGTCTGGACTAAATAAAGACTTCGAGTTATCTGTGGTATTCGAGATATCGAAGTTTTACTGTAATTAAAAGAGTGAGTGAGTGAGTGAGTTATTGTCTAGAGTCTCATCAGCATTATTGCAGCTATTGGGCTTGTTAAAAAGGTACTCCTGATGTTTTCTGCTAATTGTTGTATATAATGAAGTAGGCCTTTTATTTATAAAATCAATTTTGCATCAAATCGTCATTAAATGTATTGACTTGTGAAACAAAATTGTCTGAGATTTTTTTTTTAATTTTCTTCTTTCTTTTTTATGGATTTTATAAACCACGTGTTTAAGCGGATCTGAAATGCTAATTGCTTTAACATTTGATAATTGTAATTGGTCAACAAAAAGCGATGTAACATGATACAGAATGACGCAAATATTGGCATAAAAAGCAGACTTAAACCTATTATGCATATGAAATACTGCTATTATCACCTAAATAGAACAATTTATGATTTCCTAACGCGTCAGTATAACACCTTTATATTTTCCCAACATGTATCATTTTATCAAAATGGTATTTATCTTAAGCAATTTACAAGAATTTATAGAAGAAATTAATACCAAACTGGACAATTAAGTCATATTTTACTGAAATGTTCAAACAAGTAATTTAGATTTTTCACAAGAACAAACACCTGGATCTCAATATCAATAATAAACTTCGATTACAAATCCGCCAGCGAGGCTTGAATCAGTTTGTGTTTAATACAGTTCTGTCAATATATCAATATCTTTTTCATGGTTGTAAAATCAAAAAATAGCTGCATGAAGCATACTATAGATTTTCCAATTTACTGCCTTAGGATAAGATTTCAATGATTTTTCGTGTGACTAGCATATGTATAAAACAAAATAAAAAAAGTCAATCATAACATGTTACCACTTAGTAACAAACGATACAAATTGTGTTGATTTGTTAAATAACAAAAACCTCCGAAATTCCCCCAAAGATAATAATTCTTTTTTTTCGAAAACGTTCTATGGTGAATAATTTTCTAATATCGATTGAGTATAAAAAAGATTGTGTTTCTTACGTAAATTATAAGGATTTTGAGTATGCTTGATTAAGAAACGAAATATTGAAATTCATCAGACTTTCCTTCTAGCAAAGAATTTATAATTCTTTGGTAATGATATTTTACACGAATAAAATCATTTCTTTTTTTAATCCGCCTTAAGAAAGACCGAACCATTCTTATAAGTGTTAAAAATACAGAACATTTTTCTTGATAACCATATATTTTAATAAAAGCCAAAGCAACTAGAAGATTATTAAATAAAAAAGCACAAATAATAATAATAATAATAATAATAATAATAATAATAATAATAAAATACGAAACGTTTGATTCACCAGACTTCTTGGATACTGGTACAGTTGTAAGAAATATGACTTTTTTATCAAAATTTAAACTTAAAGAGTTATACTATGGAGCGGTTATTGAACCTCAAGAAAAATTGAAACTACATGTACATACAAAACACACACGCGCGCGCGTGTAATTTTTAAGACAAGTCGTTAAATCTATTTGGTACCCTTTGCTATTTGATTCAATACTTGCCCAAAATTGGGGAATTTATTTTTTAGATAAAAATTCATTACTAGCCCATAATTTTAAAATTTGTCTTAGCGAGTTTCTGTCAATGTCAAAATGTAATTTATTTCTGATTTAAAATACTTTATTAAAATTTACCATATGTCATATTTATGCCGATACTTCAGCAATAATTTAAGAATAATAGCCGTGAGAGGCAATTTGATATATATTTATATAAAATACTTCAAACAATTGCTTAAACAGTTACATCTTAAGTGTTAGAATTTCATATAAATGGAATACGATTCTAAATTTAATTTTGAATTGATTTATTGAAAAATTATGTATAATTAATATAACAAAGGTTCAGTTGAGTACTTTGTGATTTATATCAAACTATAGAAATAAAATAATGATGATGATAATAATGATAAATGTTGTATGCATAACAACAGATCCTTCATGTTGCCGCGAGCGATGCATGTTGCATGTCATAAATGCTTAAAATGTCGCCACACGCGCGGCCGGTATTTTCTCGGTGTTTCATCAACCTATAACGGTTATAAGATAATAGAAGTTATCAATATCCATTTTACAACAAAGTAATAAATAAATCAATACTATGCTGATAAATAATGTATTGTTATACAAAATCATCCCCTTATTACTCGGCAGTCGTTAAATAGTCCTTAATGAATTTACTTCGCTTGTTGAAGCCTTTCCTGATTTTGGTTCATGACGTCACTCGTCACGTGACATGTCCTACCTGAAATGCAAAATTATCTATTGTTCTTTCATTTTTACAGTTAACACAGCAGCTAAAACCATACAGGTGGGATTTTACATAAGGTGATTTAATGATTCCTGATTGAAATCCGAGATATGAAAAAAAACTTTCTTAGTTGATGATGGTGGAATATATATTTGAATAAAGAATATGATGTGTTTTATTTAACATTTTAATGGAAGGTAAGTAAGCTGTATTAGACTTTATTACTTATTGATTAACTTTTGCATCACTATAAACTAGTTTTGCTTTTTTACAGCTATATACCATTAAACTATTCGAATAACGGCGTGTAAATTTAACAGTTTTCTTCGGTTTTGCTTTATGTAAATATTGTTATTGATTATAAATTTCTGTTTTTAATTATTGAATACATTCTCCATTAACCTTTTAATAAATTTAAGTTAAAATAATAAATATAAAAAAACAAAACTAATATATAAATTGAAACAGAACCAAGGCGCCAGGATCCGGTTTAATAAAGCGTGTTGAGTTCCGTAATATTCTAAGAAAAAATACATAAGCCGGTTCTCTTATACACATAATTTCCATTATGATCATAATGAACTTAAGTGATTTGAAAATCCGGTGTAAAACAGTCGTATTGGTGACATAAAAACTCTCCACGGGATAAAAGCGGCTTAATTTTGTGTATTAAGTTCGCTATTGTTATAACCGGATTTTACTTTTTATAGCATTTAATCTCGAAATGTAATATAAATCTGATAGGTTTTGTGTATTTTATATATTATCCACTTGCAATATTAGAATCGACATTCAATTTATAGTTTTTGTATCCTGGTTCACTAATATTAAAATTGTTATATCTGTCATTGATTCCAACGTAACAAATAAACGATTTACAAATACATGTAACTTTTTTTTTTTTTTTTTTTTTTTTTTTTTTTTACATTACTGTTAGCTGGAACAAGTGATAAAGATTTCAGCCAACATTGACTGAAAATCAATTTAAAGTTTTGCCGGTTGTGATTTTTAAAAATGTTTTATTTTTTCAAATTAATTAAAATTAAGTTCATATATATATATATATATATATAAACCGGCTCCACTTTCAATAAATGTATTTTTTTAAAACAATGAGTTTCATTTATTTTTTTTACTGAACAACCAAACGTTAACATTTGCATACATATTTAAGCATATCACGTGATATGAACTAGGATACTTAGCATTGAATTCAGTTTGAGTAACCTAAACCATGTTTGATTCCATATGCGGACATCAATAATTAAAACAGAATGTTAACGTTCTAAAATCCGATTATAATTCGTTTACATTATTATTATTATTGTTATTATTATTATTATTATTGTTATTGTTATTATTATTATTATTATTTCCAAGATAAATTTATATTATTTATATTATTTATATCATATCAAGATGTTGTAATATATCGAAGACTGATAGCAACATGAAAATCCAACTTTATAAACAGCTAAGTGTTAGGTTGACACAGAGTTTAGGGAATATTGCAACTACGTAAACTTTTCTTCAGTGATTACTTGTAGTTACTGGAGATTACTTGTAGTTTCAAAATAATTTTTAAAATTCTTTAACTCTACTTAATTGGTATGATATTCATAATCTGATAAAGTTTATTGAAATTTCACGGTGAACTTCCATACAAATGATTGAGTCTTAATGGAGGATGGTCTAAAGCGCTATCTAACGGATTACAGCACTTTTTACAGACAAGCTTCAAATCCCATCCGGGTAGTTCGTATTGCGCCAATGTTTGACATTAATATTTCGCTTTTATAAACTTCTGTAGTCTTCTGCTAGTAAACTGTATTCTTCACTATTCCAGACATTATCGACTCGATATAAGTAACAGAATCCTGGCTTGGGCGTAAAACAAAATTACAGTGGACATAATTTGCTTTTAAAGTAGATGTTAACTGTTATATATATATATATATATATATATATATATATATATATATATATATATATATATATATATATATATATATATCCAAATTATCCTTTTTGAAATGTATATATAAACCGTTAATATAAATTGCTGTTTTTGTTCATTTTAGATAATCGTTAGATAATCGTGGTTCAACAAAAGTTCGCTGAAAACAGTTTTATTGTGTTACATAACAAGATTTGGAAAGTACAAGCGTTTAGTATTATGAAGGATAACATCTATTTAGGTTAAATGTATAATTGAGCAATGATGTAAATCAGTGGGTGAAGAAGGAGTAACATTGATAATATATAAATACACTTATGCACGTGTGTCACAACAATGATCTTGCAATGAAAAGTAGGAAACACACATGTACACACACAATTCTATAGAATCACGTTTTTAATCATAGTGTTTTTTACAAGAATTGTCTTATTTTTGCACCTGTATTCAAAACAGGTGCCATATTGGTTCATTAATGACATAAACACAGTCTCCAACTTTGGTGTCAAATTATTTAGGCCTCTTATTAATGTTTTAGTAAAAAAAATGGAATGTATTTCTGCACCATTGTTTGCTAATTTCAAGGTCAAAAAATTTTAAAACAAAATAATATATCTATTTTAAATATATTATGAGAACATACTGGACCATTAACACATATTTATACCAGCTGCAGACAAATCATTAGAAATAGAGACCTCCAACCCAATTTTTTAAAATAAAAATGAGTAATCTTGTACCTTATGTCAAATACTTGTTGGACATGTCGGTTCGTATAAAAATATTTAATCCTAAATGATAATTTAAAAATAATGTTTCGATAGCATCTGTCGAAAAAGTTTTTTTTTTAAATTTTTAAACTCTACAAGGGGGAACCACGAAAAAAGAATAAATAAATAACGTTGTACTTGATTCTCTTGTATTCAATTTTTAGGTCAAGTCTCATCTAGCATGCATTTTAAAAATTGAAAGTCTCACCTACAAATTGTAGCATACATTTTAGAAATTTCAGGTATTACCAGAAACTTGCACACCTGGCTATAGTCCATTTCTTAAATAAAGGCTATAAATATAAGCGTCACGTATATTGAAGCCATTTGTTTTGTAATACAACTATCGTTTAATTCTATCAGTAAATAAGTGAAAGACAAACCATGGTATGAACTTTTGAAGGTGTTCTTTTATCTGTAATATTTCTGACAACACTGATGCTTGGTATATTTTTCTGGTATTACCAGAAACTTGCACACCTGGCTATAGTCCATTTCTTAAATAAAGGCTATAAATATAAGCGTCACGTATATTGAAGCCATTTGTTTTGTAATACAACCAGTAAATAAGTGAAAGACAAACCGTGGTATGAACTTTTGAAGGTGTTCTTTTATCTGTAATATTTCTGACAACACTGATGCTTGGTATATTTTTCAACAGTGATACAGTATTCACAGAATTTAAAAAAAAGAGTTTATAATTTAAATTTAATATACCTTATTGACATAAAGTAATACATATAGGCTTATAGCAACATAAAATTGTCATATAACATTTAATGGCAAGCAGGAAATACAGTACCGTTATTGAAGTGTATGAATAAATCATAACATATACATGATTTTAAGTTATATAACTAAGTAATATCAAGAATACTTGAGAATACTACACCATTAACTTCCGGGTTTACTTAATAAATACATTATATAACAGTGTTTTGTTCCTACTCAGGGTTCAATGGTCTGGTTTGCTCATACATTTAAATTATAATATTAGTACATTTTTAACAATAAAATTTTATCGATAAGTTTTACTTAAGATATCTCCAGATTTTTAAATGATGAGTTTAGCAAAGTGTTTTGAAATGACTTTGAATCAGTAATCGAAAATGTTTACAGCAGAATTAGCAACATACAATTTACTGGATAATAATAAAATAAGAGAAGTAATGCAGTGTATCTGTTAAACCGACAGCGTAGCGCAAAAGTATATGAAAGAAGTTGTTCTATTTTGACGGGTTTCGCGATCTGCGAACATTTAATAGTGAAGTTGTTCGTTGTCGTCGAAACCTGCCTTAAATAGTAAATTTACTCATCATACTCACCTGGGCGCTAATAATTGGAATTACCAAAGCAATCGAAAAGTTCAAAACTTCAGCTTTTCTTGTTTCACTACTATAAAGAGTAATTCCTTGCTTCGACCAAGTGACCATTTTCTCTGCGCTTTGTTTTCTAATATATTTTTTTTCTTTGCAGTTGTATTTTTATTTTTAATTTTTAGTTGAAAGGTTTTATAAAGGAAATTATATTTGTAGCATGACTGAATAATTTTTTTCGTTCAAAAAGTATATTTTAGATATGAAATAATTTGTTCAAGTGTGAATGATAGTTATCTTTTACAAAACTTCTTTAAAACAATAAAACCCTTTTTGATTCATTAGTTGAAATGATCATACATGAATGTAATTAAAAGCTTTAAGTTGTTTTGAATCATTTCCAATATTTTTTAAAATTATGATTTAAAAATATAACAACTTGCTTCCGAAGATTTTTTTTTTTTTATTTGCATTTCATTGCCGACAAAAAAATATCGAATGAGCTTAACAGAAGACCATCTTCATTTTAATTTAGCAAAATGATACAATATTCTCCATATTTCACAATCACAAATGCACTTTAATCAAATTGAGAGGTGTTAATTGAAGACATTGTTATGCTTAGTTGATTATACACTTAAAGTGCCTTTATTAATAGTAAGTTGAAATCCATGTGATTAAATATTCATTGATTTGCTCGTTATTGACCGAAACAGATTTAGACATGTCATGTTCTAATTGGCTGTCCATTTTGAATGATAATCATATCATTATTTATCGCTTATGTAGATGTACATTAACCAAAATAGCTCAGTGAGAATTTGCTCTGCTTCTGTGTGTGTTGGTGTTGGTCGACCCCTGTTGATATTTGTTTAAGACATAAAATAAGCAATTGAGTTTTCAAGCTTTCGGCACTTCAAAGGGAAAGACATGGTCCTTAAAAGAAGAAATTAAAAATTGTTGCCCTTCGTCCTATCTATAATATGCTAATGAACTCCCTTTTCACTGCACTAAGCACAGTGAATGTTTTCTGCCCATTCATTTTAACTTGGGTCATCCCAATATAAGTTAAATATTCAAAGCTAGGGCTTCCTCAATCAACCAATCTAGAAAATACTGAACACGACACATTAAAAAGCGTGACCTATCGGTTACGAATAAAAAAGGGAGAACAGACTGAATAATGTTGTATGTGTTATCCTCGGAGCCAATATATAGGTTTGTATTAACAAAAATGATAGAAGTTTTACATTTACCGTTGACACGCGTCACGTTAATGATGTATGGATTTATTATCATACTAAATGCTATATCCGTGGTGTAAGAACCGTTATAAAAGCTTGTGGGATTATGACAAAATGTAAATAGTTTTTCATTGTGATCAGTGCATATGCAAATATCTGTATGAAGAGTGGAATGGATAATAAAAGATATTTAAAATGATTTCAAGTTAAAAAAAAAAAGAAAAACTACTAATGATTATTCAGCACGACGCATAAATCAAGAAAACAAACGTCAAACTGACATTTAAATCATTAATTAAATGACTCAACGGCAGCCAAATGAACTAGCAATGTTTGTTTTCGAGACAATACCTGTATTTATAAATAAATCAGAGTAACAGTGTTATGTATCAGGTAACACAGGTATCGCAAAAAGGACCATTTTAAAGTATTTGTTTGAATTTATGATGCCATGGAACTGGTTTATTTTTTGTGTATTTTTTATTGTAAATTGTATATTTTATACACCAATTATATACTTCCTACAAAGAACAACCACTGTGACTTTTAATGATGCTACATTCGCCAGTTCACAACGTACTTTTTTCCAGTAATTCATCTGTTTCAAATGATAAAAGTGTATACAGTTTTATAGATTTTGTTTTTAAAATAAAGAGCATGGGCAATCAAAGGTGTTTGGGTTTTCATTACGAAACGCGTTTAAATGATATGTAATTAAGTATATATTATATACATGTATATTGATAAATACCATTTTTTAATGTTTATAATGAATAAAATTTTAAACAAAATGACAATATATATATATATATATATATATATATATATATATATATATATATATATATATATATATATATATATATATATATTGATTACACTTAATGCTGTATACATATCTTCAGATAAAATAAATAAATAAAACAGTAAAAGCAAAGACAGTTCATAATTCTGAATTCAATAATACTTATATGCACTTAATCTTCAGATTACGCAGATGAATGCCATTATATTATATTAATAATCATCTATATTTAAACATGAAGTAAAAAGATACCTTATGAGTCAATATTTATACTTCTGGGAATAGTACTAAATAGTAATAATACGAGTATGTATTAAGATATTCATGGTTATATAATCGTCTTTTTCAGTATTTAATGAATGTAGCATTAGTATTATGCGTCAGAACCGTATTTTAATTCTTATAATAATTCCTGATACAATTACAAGAACAGGCTTAATATTTAGCACTGATTATTTGTTGTGGATCTCAATCGAAAATGCAATTAGAGATTCTGTAATCTAAAGCCTGTACGAAAACATTGTGCGTTGGAATATTATTCCAATTCTTTAGTATTTTTATACAGAAGCATGAATTGCTTAGAAATGTTCACTAAATAATGTTTCGCTATGTCATGATTTCAAGATATTTTAAGACAAAAACACGAATGGAAGTTGTCAATAATCATATCAAGCATGAACACAACAAATGTAAAAATAAAGAAGCAAATTTGCAACTGGAAACCGTATGCTTAACAACAACCATTGACACAAAACATGGAGAAAAAACAAAAAAACAAACACAACAAGACGGAAAAAAATTGGGTCCAGCGATAATTATATTAATTTTCTGTCTTTCGACGTACATTGGAGTATATGTAAGTGTCAAGTAGTGCGCAATAGCAATATTGAAGGACGACTCTAAACACCCAAACCTTTTTTTATAATACATTTATACATTTAACAATTAAGACATGCACAATAAATTATATTTAAACTATTGGAGTGAAGTCCATTAGTGTGAGAATAGAACTAATGGATACCTGGCCCCAGTTTCACAATCATTTACTCAACTCAAATCAGGGAATATTTCAATGTCAATTTTTAAAATATTTCATAGTTGAGATTGAATACGTAATGTTAAATTAAAGTTGTTTAGTGTAGGATTGTTTAACAAAACAAAACAACATTGCCTCATAAAACTTAATTTATTTTAAATATTGAATAGAGAAAAATGGGAATATTTGTGTTGAGTGTGCACTCATTGAGTGAATGATTGTGAAACTGGGGTCTGAACCCTCCACACTTGATTTTATAATCAGTGGTTCATACATGTGTGAACATATACACATACTCAAACATATTTAAAACATTAACCATAAATACTGATCTTGACTATTTGAGTGAATGCCCAATAGTGTGAATACAGAAGTATTGAACCCTTAACCCTCCCGAATAGTTTTATTAACTAGCAGCCACCAAATTCATACATTTACAAATATTCCCAAATATGTTGGACATATGCCTGTAACTGCGAAACTAATTGCTTGATGCATTAATTAAATGGGGTTTGACGTCCCAGTCAAGGATATTTCAATGTGCAGGGGTGGTTCTTTAGCGTGCCACGCCTTCCGTGACACGAAGCATCGGTTTAATTTGTGAAGTCTTTTCAAAAGACCTTACAACTTTTATTTCTAAATGCTGAGTGCTTGGAGTAAAACACGTCACTACTATTTTAAAGTTTTGGTAGAACACGTCACTACTATTTTAAAGTTTTGGTCAGACGTGGCCGGTGTTCGAAGCCCGACCTCCTAAAAGCGAAGCGAGCACTCTATAGCTTCTAACCGAGCTTCTTTAGTGGTTATAACTACGAATTGAGACCTTTAATGTCAAACTGTCGGCTTTTGACGAGTAGTTGGTATATAGAATGGTGATCATGAAATTGTGATTAAAGGTAAATTGCAAGTTTACGACATTTAAAACCCTTGTGAGTGATCCTTAACCCACACATTTATAAACGATTCTTTTTTATTTCACAGAACAGTAAATTTGCAATCTACACATTCATATTTTTAGAGATGAAATATAAACAATGATTTTAATTATAATTTTTTATGTTACAATATTGCATTATAAAATACGATGTTATTAAATATATTTATGTGTCACTCGTTCATCCCAGCCAGATATTTATTTTTTATATTTTTTAAGTAACAGCATTATTTGGACTGGCAAATTCTGCATAATTACTAGTACTTCGATTGCTAAAAAGCCGTCATTGATAACAAAAATCACATGATCACATCTCGAAATTGATACACAACACATTTAAGGGAGGAATTCTTATCAAATATTTTAAACGTTCAGCAAAGATGTATTTACCTGACATAGCTGTGCTTATTTTATATTCTAGACTTTAATGGCATGTACTTATTACATTAATAGAGAGACATGCGAAATTATTTTTGTCATCAAATTTAGCTTTCGCAATGCTACATTTGACCCTGTTTGACCCCATTTCCTGATTTTTTACAAACCACACGACCTTAAACACCCTTTTGACACGGTGAATGTCACTAATTTGATAAGTCTGCAATGTGAACGGCTGTGTTTGTTTTCATTGTCAAACACAAATCATGTTCATACAAGTGCTTATCAATTACCAAGCGTACTAAAGTCATTGATTTTTAGACATCAACGGTCAGTGAACTTTGTGTACTTTTTTCATTAAAGAGTATATAAATAGACGTGACGTCCGCAAACTCTATAAATTTATTTCCGGAAATTTCTTATAAAAGTACTAAAACAACCTTTAGCAAACACAAAGTTGATGGTAAGATCTATGATTTTATTTATTTTTGTTACAGATAGCGATTCTTCTTTTTATCTGAACTTGCTTGATTCGATTGTGTTGTCATATATTCTTCAATGCTTTATCTTTAATCCAATCTTTAATATAGCTGGCATTTATCAATAAAACGTAAAAAATAACTTTTATTCTTACACTCGTTTAGTAATTAATGTTGCTGTTGCATCTTAAATTTTTAAGCAGAGAACAGCAGCAAAATGTATATATAGCTTTAAACAATTACTCACTTTTAATTTTTACATCAAGTTTAAGCATACGTTTAAACAATGCCAACCACATGAAAGACCGAAAATGTTCACATGCACTTCACCGGGATCTACATGTAGAGGGGATATACCCTGGATATGAAATTAAAAAAAATAAAAAATTAAAACTAAAATTTTTGTACATTCGGTAATTAAAATAGTTTAAAATTTAGTTTTTTGAAAATGTTATTAGAAAATCAAACTTAGTGATTAATCGGAAACAGTCTACATAACCATCTGTTGATAAATAAATATTGAAACTAAAACAAAATTATACACACCTTCGGGCAGATAGAGATAGTCGATGTTAGATATTGATGTATTAGGTTTTAATCAAAATTAAACATGCTCAAAGGCCTGTATTGTATCGTTATGCATGAAAATGTTGCCGGAACTAGTTTTTTCCTTGCGACATGTTTCATTTATCCAAACCAATAAGCTTCTCCCATCAGTATAAATAAATAAATAAATAAATAAATAAATAAATAAATAAGTCTGGTTAATTCCTATTCCTATACTTACATGGTTAGTTAGGACTTCCGGTAGCCTTCCGTGTGTGCGCTGATACTAGACAAATCGCTGAATAATTGCTGATGCGTCGTTAAACAAAAATACAATCAACTAACCAACTAATATAATATATCATTGTCTTTAGGAAATGCTGATAAGTATATAACACAAACATCAGTTAAATTTTGACTGTTCCAGACGTGCACATTTCGGAAATTCATTCCTCATCAGTGTACACTAAGACCGAAAAGTTTGATAGATAAAAACATAAGCCAAACAGTTGAAAATAATGAATCTAAAGTTCCAAAATTATATAAATCCAAATCCAGCGAAGGAATGCCTTGCATGAAGGAACAGACCTTAGTTTTAAATATATTTCAAAATTTAAGACGCCTGAAAATTTATAACTTATCATTTATCAATAGTTAAAAGGTTATAACTTATAAAGCACTTATAAAAATTTGCTTTAGTACTTTTAAAAATTAGCTAAATAGGAAGCTTTTAATAGATTCATAGTTGATGATATTTTTATTTGGCTCGAATACCGGAAATTTGCTTATTTTTTTCAGGGCAAAAGCAAAAGGAAACTTAAGGTTATGTACCTTTAAGAACTAACTCACCGCACATCGATTAAAAAAAATCACTTAATACTGATTACAACATTATTTAAGAAGTTTGCACTTACTCTTACAGGAAAATGTTTAAATTAGTTTTAACACATTTTAAATATATTGGTGTTAATTTCGAAAAAAGGTAAGGGGAAGGGTTCTTTGGGGATCTAAATGGTATTTTTATTGGTATGAAGTGGAGGAAATAAACGCAAAAGATATACAAATTACTATTTTATTGGTATGAAGTGGAGGAAGTAAACGCAAAATTTATACAAATTACTATCTCCTCTTTGTTGGTTGTATCATATACCATTTTTGAATGTATTTTATGATCCAATTCAAAAATGATATATGACAGTTGTCATCAAAGCACATTAAACGATGTGAAATACTCACATTTATATCGAAAAACAATGCGAAACATATCTTAATAAAATGCAGTAGAACTTCTATAATTTGAAGTGCACGGGACTTCGATAGTTACTTTTAGTTATCGGGGTGTTCGAGTTTTCGAAGTTTATATATGTAGTTTAAATAGAATACTGGTCGGGACGAAAAATTACTTTGAGTTATTTATGGAATTTTAGATACCTAAGATTGAAATATATGTCTATAAGTCTTATATCGAAGCGGTCAATTACTGTATTGCGGAGGGAACCGGAGTACCATGAGAAATTCATCGACCTTCGGAAATCAAACTATTTTTTTTCGCATTAGGCCCTAAAAACATTCGAGTTTAGAAGAATTGAGACACAGTTATTCGAAAACTGACTCAGCCGCTGAAGTCCTTAAATAAGACTAGACTCCCCTGGAACGGCGTTGTTAGTTAAACAGAATTGTATATCACATATGATAGACGAAATCTTTCAGAAGGCACCGTATTTCGAAAGCTGACGATAAGATCACTCGGCCGCTGAGACCCCTCATACTAGAGGATATAGACGCCTCGGGACCTGTGTTATTAGTTTAAAAGAATTGTTCATCACACATGATAGCAAAAAAAAAAAAAAAAAAAAAAAAAAAAAAAAAAAAAAAAAAAAAACCAGAAACAAAAGATAGTTTGATAACACGCAAGATTACTAGCTCTGGTTTTGTTGGAGATGTACATCTATTTTATCATTATAGAAGCTTCATAGATTAACTATTAGCAATGGCACAGGAAGTAAGTTAAACAAAGCATTCAAGATAATTAATTATAGTTGTCGAAAAAAAAAACAAGTTATGAGCACCGGGTTTTGAGTGAAGTGCATAAAAATCGTTTCCTTACCGTACTACTTCTTGTTAGATTAACCTTCAATAATATTTTCCCGACGTTAAAAATGAATGCAAAATACTGAAAATAAATACAAAGTTATCCAGACTTTCTGGTCATTTATATTTATGATGATGATGATGTTCAGACATTGAGAACTTTTCTCCAATGAACCATTAAAATAGTAAGAAACTTGAGATTTATTTTTATTTGTTAATGTTTTATGTCTGCTGTTTTGTTTTCCCTAGGGATTTTTTGTTGTAGTCATTTTACTTATTTCAAAATTATTTGACGATGTTTTCCCATGCATCATGCAGAGATGAGTAATAAGTTATGCTATTGTTAGCCTGACGGACATGGTGTTTTAGATACTAGTATTAAAATTTTTAAAAATTAGCTCCATATTTATTGATTCATAAAAAGATAACTATATTGATTATATTGTTTGTTATTAATTTGATTAACATAGCGTTACGGATTGTCATTGCCATTATTCATATATTGTGCTTAATTCTAAGATTTTGCCGAACGACATACATTTGTATTTTTTTTAGTTAAAAATGAAGATAAATAAGAATTAAAATCCTAAAATCGATTTAGTGGTTCAAAAAAGCATTACGCATGTAATTATTTATTATGATTTGTCAATCCTGGTTCGAATTTTGAATGCTATTTACTATGTTACAATAAAAAATGTTACTTTAAAATTATTTTCAAAAAGCTTACTAATTTTTATGTTTAGCATAAGTATCACGTTTTATGTTGGAAGATTGTTGCTACTGAATTAAAATAAAGTTCACTTAACAACTGACAAGAAATCAATCGTCCATACACGAATTCCTGATAGATTTTACAGACGCATTATCGCTGTTTATATGTCTTTGAGTGGAAACGTTTTTATGTGTAAAATAAAATATAAAAATAATGGCATTTTTCAACTGTTTCGCAAGACACTTTTATCATGTTGTGTTTTGAATTAAAAAATTGGAGTGCAGTTTGTTTGAATATTTTATTGTTGACTTTCAGCTCTCAACTTTTCATATAGTCAAAAGAATAGCAGTTTCTGTATTATGTTTATTATCTAATTACTTCCTAATCATTTAATTTATATGTTTTCAAAACCATCAGTAATTATCCTGAAAGAACATTATACTGTACTTTTAGAAGGTCTTTTTGAGACTTTGTTGTCCCCGTCTGCCCATTACATTACCGATATGATTTATTTGTGAACATAATAAACATAGGCAAACTTAAATAAGCAGGTCTACGTTTGTGATAGTGTTGAATAAATCGGCGCCTGTTCTGAAAAAAATGTTTAACCAACGTTTATTAAAGATAACAATGCTATGTTTGGACAGATGTTAAAATCAATATTTTAAACTGCGTTTGCGGTAGGCAGTTAAGTGGCATATCTAGCTATAGGATATATTAACCTATAAAATTTCTTCATTAAAACTATATCAGTGACATTAATAGTAAAATTATGATGAAAAATAAGCAACGATATATTCGCAAGCTTTGAACTCGAATCGTTGATAAAAAAGCAAACCAGCGTTCAACGCTTCGGTTTCTTTTTATTCCATTTAAACTCTGCTAGTTAATGCAAGATAAACATTTTCAGGAATTATTCTAATAAACGTTATTCAGTAGATCTTGCTGCAAAAAGTAAGTTTTATCAAATAATTAAAGGTTCAATTAATACCTGCTGGTATATTTTAACACTCTGATGATTTCTTAATTAAAATGAATGAACGTCACACAATATCCGAGATGATGTTAACCTAGGCGACCGAATCAAAATAAAATTAGATAAAATAAAATGAGATGAGATGAAATGAAATGAGATTTAAAAATAAAATAAATAAAAAAATGTAATAAAATAAAATAAAATAAAAAATAAATGAAATTAAATGAAATAAAATAAAATAAAATAATAAAAGATAAAATAAATAAAATAATAATTGAATAAAGTTCAATAAAAAAGAAATAAATAAACAAATAATAACAAATTCAACTCAATGCGTAAGATTCTATAATCTGTGCCGAGGTTTGAAAATATTACTTTAATGGTAAAGGTATTTCCGCCTCAATTCGAAAACAAGATAAACCCCTTTTTTTCTCCTTTAATGGTAAGAATTGATTTGAATATATATATGTTATAAAAAATTAAAACTAAAAAAAAAAAAAAAAAATAATAATAACGAAGAAGAGAAAACCTATTTAACACTATGAAGTCACATTGCATAATGGCATAAAATTTCTTTTCTTTTTAATGTATTTTAGAAATTTTGAAAAACCAGAATTTTAGTTTTAGAAAATAAACCTTTGAGATTAACAAACTATATTTAAGCCTTGGAGATTAACTCACTTTTTTGAAAAACTGTAATTAATTTTCGGTTTAGAAATGTAACAAAACCGTTGATATTATAATATTGATATTTGAAAAAAAATTGTTATCAAATGTTAGAGATTACTATAGCTTCATATATACTATAACAAAAACTTTCAGATAAACAGAAAGATGAACATTCTGAAACCAAACGTTTAAGTTTAACAATAGGCATAGAAACATTAAATCTCGGTAAAGGAATTGTAACAAAATTGTGGACATTAACAATCGTTGTATAAACTGAAAGCAAACATTGATGATTAACTACCGTTTTAGAAACCTTACAAGTTAACAATCAGTAAAACTAAATGAACTGTTGGTGATAAATAACCAATTAAACACAAACATACTAGCCCATGCCTGAATCACATTCTCTGACCCCCCCCCCCCCCCCCAAAGAAAAAAAGTGAAGACGAGTGTACCAGAAAAGCAAGTACCCACTTTGTCCAACAAGCTACAGCATCACGTGTATATCAAATTTAAAAATGATTAGAACGTGTAACCATGGGACTTCAAATATATTCAATATAAGGATTGAGACCTACATGTATTCAAGGATTAAATCGAGATATGCATTTTAGTTCACAATGATTAGCTTTTTAGAAGCCACATATTTACAATTTAATTAAAAAAATTATACACGTCTCATAATGGGATTGTGCGTTTTTGTTTTTCTTTTATAAGGTTTACAAAGTTGTACGCGATTAGGGATTCTTGCTTTGCACGATCTTTCAATACCTGAAACTGTTTAACTTCATGTCGGAAATTTTATAGACATATCAACATACGACATATAACATACAAGAAATTAGTCTCATCATTTATAAAATGATGTCAATTTAGAAAAACTGAGAGGAACTCTTTTTGTCAAACCAAAGATATTCATTAAGTATACAATGTTTTATATATATCTCTAAAAGAAATAAATTCTAACTGAATCGAAACATACAAAAATAATTAGTAAAACAATATATTTCAAAAGTAAAGTTTACGAAGAGAAATATAATAAAATTAATATATACATTTAAGTAATGTCAAAATCCTTTACAAACTACATTAATGACATAGTATATTACTTGCATTGCATACTTGTAATGTTTAATCTCTTTTATGTATTTGTATTAACCTTTGCTGTTTTTGTGTCTGGCTATAGCGCCATTATTTTACCTTTCACATAGTATAAATCATATCCATCTTTTTATAACATTTATCGATCTGTATTAAAACTTAATGCAAAATCCGTATGCAAAAAATAGCTTAGTTCGTGTGTACTTGATTTAATCTGCATTAACTCATTTTAATAAGCTTTTATTCGTATCATTTTGTAACTAAACGAATAATTTTTATTTATTTCTATATATTTGAATTTGTTTCTTTATATTTCGTTTAAACTATTTGTTGATTTATTAGACGCAACACTTTGACTTTGGTGGAAAGCGTAAGCGTAAACATGTATATTATAACCATCAAGAGTCTATAGAAACTCCGTCTTCAAATTCTTTAAAAACAATCCATACCCAGTACCCTACCGGTGATATATATATATATATATATATATATATAATATATATATATATATATATATATATATATATATATATATATATATATATGACAAAAACTTTCTTTGCTTGTTTAGCATAATTTGTTATATACAGAGCTGAAAATAATATGAATTTTTAATTATATAATTATATTTTTTATTTTTACAATTATTAGATTGTAAATAAAAATGTTTTTTTAGCAACTAGCATATATCGCACTGATAAAAAATGTCTGTATATAATTTTAATTTTAGAAACAACTTTTCCATAGGCTTATGATTTAGCTAAACAGAAAAAAAGGTAAATTCGGTTTATACTTAGGCAAATACTAGGGTTTGGTAACCAAATTGTTACTTTCACTGTACAACAAACAATTTTAAAACAATTTAAGAAAAATTGTTTTGGAAAGAATATATTTAATTTTTTTGAATGAGTTCTAGTTCGATAAAAACGTTTTTGGTCTATGATTGGTAAAGGTGTTGAAATTGGTAAAAGACTTGAAATGTTGCAATATTCCAAAGACTTTTGACAAATATGGTCATGAAGATAATATATCAACACTACCTTGTTACAGATTCAGAGCCTATCATTCGAAAACAGATTACAACTACATTTACTATGTTTATTCGCAATTGGTTACTATTTAATTTTGACTTTATTCAAGAGCATAAGAATCAAACACTACTTTGTAACGTTGACAGGGAAAATTACATACTGAATGAGTAAGATTATTTAATCTCTGCCAAAGACTAACAATACCTTTTCATGCTTTCAACAGAAAAATAAGGTTGATAATCCTTTCCTAAAAAGAAAAAGGTTAATTTGTTTTTTTTTACTTCTTTTGTGAAATAAATTAGTATTAATTTACTCGTTAAAATGATATAGAAACGATCCGTTTTATGTTGAGAAACTATGTAATAATGATGATAACAATAATAAAAAATAATAATAATGAACAAAATAATATTAAAACAAAGAAAGGAGATTAAACAAAGCTATGGAGAAACGGCAACTTTACTGTTAAAATTAACAATCGGTGGAAAAATATAATTAACACTGAAACTCAACTAACGCTTAAAACACTAAACCAAACATTGGAGATTTAACAAGCGGTGGAAAAGCTGTAATCAATCAATCAGTAAATCATTGGTGATTAACAGTGAGTATTGGTGATTAACAGTGAGTATTGGGATTAAGACCTGTTCCATCGTGTTATATTTCCACAGTTAAGTTTAATTAGCTGATTTAAATACCTCGACTCACTACTTGTATTTAATCAAAATAATGTCGTAGACATATCTGCAAATCAAAAGGTATATTTTTTTGTTTATGCTCCATTGGCACATTTTCTTTGTTATATTGGTTTTTTTATTACTATTTACACCTTAAACAGTTTTGCTAATTAAAATTATATATAAATTGAACACATCTACATTTGTCTTTGACAAATGACATAAAAATTGATTTTTTTAAAAATCTAAATAATTAAAATAAAAGGAACTATTGATACATTTCTGTTTCAAACTAATGCTCGTCATTAAATAAACATCGTTTCAAACATGTATCTAAAACATATTCAATTATTTTAGAAATAACTTTCAATTTGTTGTGATTGTCTGGGTATAAACAAGATTTTGGAAGTGGCAATTCTTTAAATTGCGAAGCAATTTATGAAAAAATTGCCACTTCCAAAATCTTGTTTATACCCAGTAAACCACAACAAATTGAAATTTTTTTCTTATATTTACAATATTAATGTTTGACATTTCTGCTTAGAATTTGCACAAGGTCAATTATTTTAGTATTACAAAATATAATTTTTCATTTTTTATCCGCTGGTTTTTGTCAGTGAACGGAACAGCACCATTCATTCATTCAGAGCATTTAGCTCCGCCCACTTTGACGTCACACATAAACAAACCACAAAGCTGACGTCACACATAAACAAACCACAAAGCAGTGCTGAAACTTCAAATACATGGTTTTATTCAAACTTATGATTGTTTTTTATTAATTACATTTTTTTTAACATATCGCATTTTCAACGTGAAAATTCTGGATTTTGTTTATTTTTATTAACGTTGCTAAAAATAAATTTGTTATGGAAAATGAAAGGGGAACTCCCGAATTGACATTTCACTTTATATGTATTCTTGCGCGACTTGACGAGAGGTTGAAAGGTGATGCTAGTTTACTGAAATGTAAATATTATTCGTGTCAAACAGTTTATATAAGAAAAAAATCAGCAATTGTAAATATATATATATATATATATATATATATATATATATATATATATATATATATATATATATATATATATTCCATTTATATATCAAAAACACAAGATAAACGTACCAAAATTATTAACAAAACAGAAGAATTGATAAAAAAGGTTTACAATTAATAAAATATAATCAAATAAGTTCCGCTTTAAAATGCCAGATATAATAATAAGTAATGTAATAATTCTTCACAAACAACATTAGTTAGATCCTTCATTACTTTCATTAACTTGAACGTTCATCCATATGAAATTCAATTTTTTGTATTTGTATTGATTCTAACTTCAATGGTTATGTTTTTGTTTGTAAAAGGAGCTCGCTATAATGTTCTATACTTTACCCCTTATAATTGTACAAATCATATTTATCTTCTTTGTACAATATGCATTGCAATTTCATTAAAAAAAAAAAAAAGATTTAATATGCGTAAGAATGGTTTAGTAAGTGTGTACTTAATTTAAATTTGCATTAAATCATTTTCAATTAGCTTTTTTATTGTTTACTACGCATTGTAATGAAACTTTTTTAAATTTAATTATTTTTGTCATGATTTAAACTCGTGGAAAATGATTGAGCCTTTAAATATTTTTAGCTCAGTGTTGGATCGAACTTGTTCATTCAAAATAGTAATGACGTTTTTAGTTGACTATATTTTATAACACTGTGGCTTTGACTTAAAGCGTTAGTACTTCTTCATCTTTTATTTCATGAAAAAATACCAACCATACTTATATTATCTATTACAAAATCAATGTATATGACGACTTTGAAATTTAAAACTCTTGTTTTGCACATTTTGCTATGGTCAGAGCTGAATATTAAATTAAATAATAATTATATATTATTAATAATTGTTAGATTGTAATTGAAAATGTCATGTTATCACCTAACATGACGTAAATAAAAGAAAAATTTGCAAAAAACACAATTCCAATTTTAAGGCCCTTCAAAACAATTTTATGGCCGTCATCATAATGTTGTTGATAAGTATGTAGTCACTGTATCCAAATTTATACTGGATATTTTTCACTTACCATAGTTCTTTTCTCCTTTCATTCTAAAAATTGACTTGCACGTGTATAGCTAGCTAGACAGATGCTTACCCTTCCGGAGCACCCGGTCTCACTTCCTTGATGGAGATTCACATGATTAAGTAATTTTGCCGGCTTTCAAAGTGTTTACTTTGTTTTTTGGATTGTGGTTTGGACAAGGAGTGGTATGTTTGTTTTATTAGCAATAACTTTATGGTTGGCTAATGCTTCAGCGAAGAAGGACACATAAAACTTATTCTATAGTGTATACTATGAGTAGGTTATCAGTTTCCGCTACCAATCCTCAGCAAACAATTTTTCAATCGATTAAATAAAAATGGTTAGGTAAGCATATGCAGAATATTCAGAAATATATACATTTTCTTTGCAACTTTACTATATAAACATGTTTGAGACATGTGGCAAATACGGTACAATAACTGACATTGATCACATGATCATTACACTATGCGTATGAATATTTCACTCTCTGGACTATTTTTTAAGAAGTTTCATGACAAAACAACACAGCCTGAGAAAAAAAAATATTAATTTTAAAATATACATTGAATTAAATACACAACGGAAAATTTTCAATCATCTAAAAAGTACCCTAATTTCTACCATAATACTGAAAAAGTCTGTATGGTACCATCTGTTCTATAAATTTTATTTCCCGAGCTATGGAATTTCACCACCAGTTAAAACCAGTCATAATTGAGTTTCACATTGACAAGTCTGGAGAATATGTAATTTAAAAACATGAAATACATCCAAAAAAGTTTCAGAGAGGAGATATCTCATACAAACGAAAATAGCAGATGATAAAATGAAAATATATATGCAACTGAGACGGTCGACTATCCTGTAAAAATGTTAAACCATTGTTTCCAGTGCTATGATAAAACTGACAAATTCTCAAAGTTTGTTTAATCAATATGATAAAAAACCATGGCTGGTCCTGAAGAGTCTGATATATGGTTCATGTTCAAACCACTTTTAAAACGCACATTTGCCCGTTTTTATCCGACATATGCCATGCTGCAAAAGTCATAAACTAAATACACTCCTCGCTGTTTGCGGGTGACGGCCATTCAGCATCTCAATGACCTGGGGTACGAAGCTCGGCACAAATTTGTTTTTGTCGAACCATAAATGAGAAGCTTCTCCCAATCTTACAACAGAACTGTCTCAACACAACAGAAAAAACGTCATAGTAACTCATTGTCAGAATTAACTCTCCCTGCAAAAAATTTGAACACTGAATCAGCTGTTGTACCTAAATGGATCACAATCTGGGTCGCATCATGTGGTCAGTTCCATAAGTTCTACGAATAATAATGACAGAAACTATGACTTTCCAAAGCAGATTACATTTCCGTCATCCAACTAATTCACTCCTGGTTTCTTCATAGATTCCAATTTCTCGCAATGCACTTTTAAATTTCCAAAAATGACAGCGAGAGTGAGACATCATTTTCGTGTCAATCTTCGAGACTATTCATTTGTTCGTCATCCGCCTTGAAAATTTGTTTTTTTTTTTAAATAATTTCGTAAAATTGCTATGAAAGTGACTAAATTGATGTTTTATATAAAATGTGCAAAACAATATGATGGTTAATAAAATATTACATAATTTTTGCGAGTTCCGTGTTTTTACATGTTGTACTATATTTTGTTAACATTGTTACGCTGTTCCAATAATTGACCCCGCCTCTCGTTGAAGGCGGGAAAATTCAAATTGATGTGACAAAAATTAAAAAAAAAATTGATAATTCATATAATGTAAATATAACCATTGAACGCGCGTTATTCAGTTAGCCTGGCAAAGCTATGTCATTTATAATCCAATTACTGTCATGGCTATGCTGTTCAATGGTTAATTAGAGTTGATTATTACATTTTGTTTCGGTCAACGATTGGTTCAGTAATTGACATTGGTAAAGACTTTAAAAATGACCATATTCCAAAGACCTTTGGCAAATAGTTGTCACTCGAGTAAATATTTCAACGCTACCTTGTTACCGTTCTTGAGCCTATTATTCAATCATTAGACTGATTAGAGCTACATTTACTATTCAAAATTGGTTACCATTTAATTTTGACTTTATGCAATAGCATAAGAGTCAAACACTTATTTGTAACGTAGACAGGGAACATTTACATACTTGATGAGTACAATTGTTAAATCTGTGTCGAAGTCTTTTTTCCATTCTTTGGATGCCTCTGTTTTCAAATGGAAAAACAAGATTGAAAAGAAATTAATTTGTTCTTTAAAAAATACTGCCTATATTGTGATGTTAACTCGTTTACGATATTTGGTTATTCGTTGAAATAACAACAAAATTTTCGACTTTTGTTGAAAAACTGTGTATTAATTATAATAATAATAACAATAATCATCATCATCATCGTCATCATCATCATCATCATAATAGAAATCAAAAAAGGAAATAATCAAAAATATGGAGAAACGGCAACTTAACTGTTAAGATTAACCGAGGAACTAAAATCAGCACTTAAACCCAAAAATCGGTTAAAAAACTGACCTAAACCTTGAAGATTAACAAGCGGTGGAAGAGTTGTAATCAATCAATCAATCAATCAGTCAAACATTGTTGATTAACACTTAGTATTAAAATTAAGACCGGTTTTATCGTGTTATATTTCCACAGTTAAGTTTATTTAACAACTTTAAATACTTCAAAATACAACCTATATTAAATCAAAATTATGTCGTACAAATATCTGAAAATCAATTTTTTTATGCTCGATTGAAACATTTTTTTTGCTATATTGCATACTACTTTAAATACCTGAAGCAGTCAATTATATGGATAAATACATACATATCTACATATGAAATGTCATATAAGACTTCATATTGATAAATAATTTTATATTATAGAACTGAGAGAAAATATTGTTACTTTTCTGTTTCCAAATAAGACTCATAATTTAACATCTATCTAATTAACATATTCAACCCATGTATAAATACACAAGATAAACGTACGAAAATGAGTAGCAAAACAGTATTTGATAAGAAAAGTTTACGAATGTAAAATATAATTAAGTTAGTTCTGCTTTTAAATGCCAGATATATCCATTTTAGTAATGCCATAATCTTTCATAATCAACATTAAAGTAGTTAGAATGTTCATTATTTTCATTATCTTGAACATTCATCCATATGTAATTTATTTATTTTTTTGTATTTATATTGATTCTAACTTCAATAGTTATGTTTTTGTTTGTAAAAGTAGCTTGCTATAATGTTCTATACTTTACCTCTTATAATCGATTATATCGATCCTTTTTCTAACAATATACATTGCAATTTCTTTGAAAAACAGATTTTGCGCGTGAGTAGTTAATTAATAAAACTACCAGGGGTGCTTTAGTGCTTGTGTACTTAATTTAAAACTCTATTAAATCATTTTAAATAAGCTTTTGTTCTTTTTCAGTTTGATATAATTAACCATTGCATGCATTTAACGTTTTAGTATGCTTAAATTTTAATTATTTCAAAATCACGTTTTAAACTTAATTTAAAATCGATAAGATCTTAATGGTTTTTTTAAACAAATAATTAAACAACAAGAGTTCAGACAGATATCTAATAGAAATTACGTTTTTGTATTTACAATTTTTTTCCAGTGATTTCACCTCGAAGCACAAATGCTCCTTAATCTTTCGTATCGACAACAATAATTTATAAATAGCGCACTTATTTAATCTTTCCTGCACGACTTTCAATAACGCATGGCATATGCTTAAATATTTTGTGGTCTTATCTTTTACACAAAACATAGAACAAACTAAAAATTTCATGTCATAGGCTAAATCTAGTCCAAAATATTAGTAATATACGACCCTTGTACAATAAAATTCCGAGGTATTTCTATCTATTTAATAATTAATGATTTCATGGATATCTATTCACATTCTCCTTTCTCGAGACAACCGTCACTCTTCATTTGGACACTGCTTTATGCATTTCCTTTGAATCTAGTTTACTTTTAGACTTAGTGGTTCAATATGAAACAACTGAAACTAAAGACAGTTACTGTGTATTAATAGAGACATTATCTAGAGAAGAGACATATATTTATCATAATGCCAAAGACCCAATATCGTATTTTATACACCCGAAGAAAGCGCTATCATTGTGTGAAGAAAATTATGTTTGCACAATTATGTTAATATAGCTTGAAGATTAAATGTTGCAGTCTTAATTTAAAAAAAAAAAAAAAAAAAAAAAAAAAAAATAAAAAAAAAAAAAAAAAAAAAAAAAAAAACCTTTCAGATGTTAAAAAAATATCATATTGATTCATGTATATCAGTAATTATCCCACCTCAGATGAAAATCTTTGATTCCCATTGGTCAATTAGTAACCTAATATGGGATTGTATTAGGTCACTTTTGATTATCTCCCTTGATTAAGAAAATATATTCGGTCAGTAACGATTACGTCCCCTTTTACCCGGTCTGCAGCCATAATGGCGTCGTCAACAAAGCGCTGAAATGTTTCTGTTTTTGCAGTTGAAATTATGTTTTGACATGAAGATCAAGATCTTCGGTGGGATAAATTCGTTACACAGTGATTTAGTGACCTAATACGGAAATATATGGAGTCATTAAAATTTATATTGGGCGACGCGATATATGACTCCATATATTTCCGTATTAGGTCACTAAATCACTGTGTAACTAATAATATTCAGTATCAGTATTCTTTACAGAGTTGAACATTTATTGCTTTGAATAGTTCCCGGTACCTAAGCCACATTTTTCCCCGCAATAGGAATTTCTGAAAATTTGCATAAGCATCCACAAGAATGTACTTTGTTAAAGAAAATAAAAGGACAAATGCTAGGTTTTTATTTTGCCTGTAGAGTATGTTAAACCTACCCCACAATTAAAAAAATCTAATGCTCATTTCTAAATATCTCACAATGCGAATATATGCGATTCACTTTTTTCGGTCTATTTGTCATTCTTATTCAAGAAACTTCATGATCGAATAATTGTTGGATTAATGTATTGGGATTCTTTGCCAATTTATTCCTTACAGAAAACTTGTAATAATATAATCATTTTATAACACTCATTTGTCAAAATTAAAGTTATTTAATGCTTTACATCAAAAATCATTAACGAAAAAAATTAATTCCGAAAAGCAAAAATAAGAATGCAAAATTCTATGCAGAATTCTACATATCACTAATTAATGAAAAACGGTTTTCCTTAGAGAACCTGACTATAGTACATAAAAAAACAACAGAGTGTCGTCATACAAGTGGTCCAACACAACAAATGACTATTTTTGACAACTGACAAAAATAAAATTCTTTTTAAAGTTGTTTCGAGAAAAATTTACAATAATAAATAAACAATAAATGATGTCATATGACGTCAAAGCGTACACATTGGGATTCGTAGTTTTTACATTTTCTAGCCGAGAATAGCTGAAATAACGCCGATGTGACTTAATACAATAACTCACTCAGTCAATAGAATCCGTGGAATTTGTGGAAATTGTCATAGTAATTGGCATACATGTGTTTTGGAATTCGTTGGTTTAATATTTTCTAGCCGCGAATAGCTGAAATAACGCCGATGCGGCTTTATTTAATAACTCACTCAGTCAATGTAATCCGTGGAATTTGTGGAAATTGTCATAGTAGTTGGCATTCATGTGTTTTCGAGATTCGTAGGTTTAACATTATTTAGCCGCGAATAGCTGAAACAACACTGATTCGGCTCTAAACAATATCTCACTCACTCAGTGGAATTTGTGGAAATTGTCATTGTTATTGACATACATGTATTTTCGGTATTGCCTTCGAGTATTAAAATCTGATGATTTGTCTTTATAATCTTATAAATCTGTCTCTAAACGTTTTCTCTAGTGATTATTCTGAAAAAATACTGGAAAACCAAAGTGTAAATTTATGCATCACTGATGATTATTGCTGTCTACATGGAGACATTCTTGTGAAAGCTCACAACTAGGTAACCAGAATCTCAAAAACAAACAAAAACTCAATGAATTTGATTTTATATTTTATTTTATATGTCTTTATTGAACATTGGAACAATTATATAGTAAATAATGTAACTCTTATTACGACGCTTGGGAATAAACTCACGCGGTCACTTTTGAGAGAACTAAAGATCTAAAGTGAAATACATGTATTTTACAATCGACATCATAGCACACTCGCAACGAGTGGTCCCGAAAATATCTTTGAAAGAAATGGTAACTAATGTCATTAACAAAATATAAATCTTAAACAATTTTTATTTGTTTTATTACAATTAAATATTTAATTAATTAATCAATTAATTAATTACTTTATTATTCGTTTATTTATTTATTTTTTTTTATTTATTCTATTTATTTCTTTATTTAGGTATTTATCTATTTATTACTACTACCACTACTACGACTATTATTATTTTTATTATTTGTTTTGTTTACGAAGTTAAAATAATGGCCATAACCATAAATTTTGTACGATTGATGGAAAATGTTTTTTGTATTACATTTTAAAACGGAGACAATGTTTAATTAATATGAAAACAAATCACATTCCTTCCATTAAAACGCCTCTAATTTAAGTCCTTTTTGTTCCATCAAAATGGAATCTAAACTTTTTTTCTCAACGAAGGGCACTATTTACTTTATTATACTAAACAAAAAATGTGTTCGGCAATTTCAACAAACCTTTTTTTCTTCTACATTGTACAAATACAATATTCTTTTTCCATCCGTATATCCTACCTTTTCTTATTTTTAAAAAGAAATTATCTCCTTTGAAAACAATGCTTAAAAATGTCAAGTCACAATCATGAATATTGACAAAAGATAACTTAGGTTACGCTGTTAGATCGTCCTAACAAGAAAGGATGGATGTACGAACAGAAGTAGAATTTCTCGGTAGTTCCCGTGATGGGCAGTCGTAAGTCTCTGAGCTCAACGGCGAACATTGCATTTTCCAAAGGCAATGTTGACAACTATGTCAAACAATGCAAACTGTTTCAAACCACGTGGATAGAAATCGCCCAATAATTGTTTAAGAAATTTCTGTATAGAGTACTTATGCTCCATTTTTCTTAAAAACGTATGTTATCTCCTTAAGATCAACGTACTTTTTACACAGTTGGGTATTTTCATTGTAACTTATGGCTGTTCTGTTAAAAAGTATCATTATATAATAGCAGTAAGTATTTTGAATAATGACGTGCATATTAAAAACTTTATCAACCTAATCGTTGCAAAAATGATATACATCCATAAAAATTTAACAGATTATGTAATTATCATCAATTATTGTCATTGTTTTTAAGATTTTTCAGTTATAATTCATGTCGTTAATATTGATACTGTAGACATATTACATGCAGGTGAAGATTAATTAGAGTATTTTTTTTCATTTTTAAATATTTTTTCTAAAACTTGTACTTGTTGCACTGGTTTACATATTTTCTCATCATTATCACCTGAAATATAGATAATGATCGGTTTGCACACAATCTCGCCATCAACACAGATTTTTCTCTTTTGTGCTTGGAAAGTCAAACGTTTTCGAAATTGTAATCAAAATTAAAAACAATAATGCCGAGGAAAGAAAAAAATCGTGATGATCATAAGAAAGATGATAAATGCTCAAAACACATACATACTTAGGTTTTTAATTTTTATGTTTTTTAGATTTGTTTTTCTATTCTTTGTCGATATTTCAGAAATTTCTTTTCCATATTAAAAGAGAATGTTTCACGCAGAAACTAAATAACTAAGTATGCTAAAAATGTGCCGAATATCACAGTCAGTATTCTGACTTTAGCAGACTAAAACGTATGCTTTCTGGTATTATTCATTTTGAATTCAAATTAAGAATTATATTTATAGTTCATAAGTGATTAGTATATATATATATATATATATATATATATATATATATATATATATATATATATATATATATATATATATATATACTATTGTCAATTAATGTTTCGGAAAATCTTTGGCTTAATTAAGAAAGTATGTATAAAAACACAATAATTGATCAAATATCAAATAAAATCTAACCAAGATGAAATGAAGACAAAACACACAGACCCCTGAAATAGAAACACGTTGCGCATTGTGTTTTTTTTTTTTTTTTTTTTTTTTTTTTTTTTTTTTTTTTGTGCTGTTTGACTATTCGAAACTGGCTAAACTACCTGAATCTGATTTTAGATGTTGTTTTATAATACATGTAAAAGTAACAATTTAATGGTAAATCCTTGTTACAGGATACAACTCAATTTTGCATAAAACAGACGTTTTGTACTGATAACATTGAAGACGAATTGATTACTTAAGCTACTATAATGCAGCAAAATCGAATATCATGAAATGGTTTTGCAAAGCAGATTTTATGTTTTGCAAATGACATATTTGTTAAAAGTGATTTAATTACACGCAAAACGGTCTTTAAACATCTAATTTTTTATTTAAAAAACCCCCAAGTAATCGTTTATTAGTAATATTTATCATTATAAGGTTTAGTTTAGACCAAGCACCTAAAATATTCATTTCAGGTAAAACAAGGGTAAGACAAATTAAGAAAAAGGAACAAGGAGACAGGCAAAATTAGAAGATTATAAGCAAATTTTACCTGACAACGACTGATTCTGAATCATTTCTTTAAATTTTGTTGTAATACCTGCTTTCATATCGATAAAAATGTTAATTTCTTTCTTTTTCTCGACAAGACTTTCTTAGAAGATACACCTGATAAATTTTATGAATTTCAAAATAGCTAAACATAACTGAAAATGCTTAATTAGCTATAGCTTCTCAGTTGACCGCAAAGATGATATGCAAACCCTGTTGCATGTTTCAAAAAGTCTCTTCGCCTCTTTTTTTTTAAATTGTTATCATATGTACATAGACATACATGCACAATCTATCTTGACTGATCGGCACAAGGTGAAACAATTGTTGTATACAGCATATCAAAATCTTAAAAATAATTTAAAAAATGCAAATTTTTAGTGCAGGCTAACGGATGGTCTCAATTCCATTTTATAATGAGTAAAAAGTTTATATTGTTGATGTTCATCATTTAAAAAATCAATGAACAATTTCTTGAGCCTAAGAACTGTCAAAAATGTAACCACTTCACCTGTAAAACGAGTGAAGATTCATTGCAGAGACATAGGAACGCATACGCACATACAACTGTGCGTACAATATAAAACAAAATGGATGTTTGAAATAGCCAAATATATTACAACTAACTTTACAAAACTGGTAAAGTAATTTAAAAATTGACACCCATTTTTTTGCAATCACAAGTATATATATAATATACAAAATACCTGTTTTATTTTGATGTGCCATGTGTCCACATTTCGGAAATTCATTCCTCATCAGTGAAACAAGGGGCCGAAAAAATGTTCATAGATAAAAAGATTCAAACATTTATCAAAATTAAGTGAGTATAAAACTCTGAAATTAAAACTCAAAATTCAACTAAGGAATGCTTAAAATGAGGGAACATTTCGGAAATTAATTCCTCATCAGTGACATTATAGGCCGAAAATGTTGATAAATAAAAAAGAAAAACCAATCATTCGAAAATTTAAATCTTTGGAAAGAATTAATTATGCGTACATGTAGGTTATAACCTACATATATATCACATCTACAGCTACGACTCTTAATTGTATTGCAAAACAGTTATATGTACGTTTTCTGTGGAAAAAATTACAACTTTTAAGACCTGAGAATATTTTTAAAATGTATTTATTTATGTATATAAATTTAATATGTATATTTTTTGTAGATTTAGCTGATATAAGTACATTTAATCAACGTTGGGAATATAGATACAAGAATTTGACACAAATGATTGTTTAAACATATAACACTGTCTAAAGGGAACATAAGTCTATTTGTTAGCTAAAAATTGCGAAAGCCATTTATAAAAAAGTACAATATTGTGAATCCGCTGATTGTAAAACTTTCAGAAATAAAATACACGTAATAATTTAGATAAGAAAAGTCCTAAGAGTAATGTTACGTGATAACATAAATCAGGGAAAGCTGTGTTTGTTATTTGGTCAATAAACTATCAACAAGAAGGGAATAAATAATCGTTAAACAGACACTGATAAGCAGAGTTATGTTATCATTATACGAAAAATGAAAGTTAAAATAGTTACCCGATACTTTATTTCGTTCCCATGGTTACAGACGACTTAAAGACATCAAAATTTGTACAGATTTGTCAATAATAGCATTATCGCCAACTAAGTCATTGAATGAATATATAAGTGAAATGCAAACTCATCTATTATTTTCATTAATTTGCACAATCGATTTCGTTTCTCAGGTTTAAAAAGTCAAATCATTACCATTTTACCCTTCATCCCCGTATCAAAACCCCAGACTGACTCAACTGCAGTTCATTATTCTCAAAATGACAATTTATCAGATTTTTTAACGTCAACGTCGCCATTATTTAGATGTACGAGTTCTACAATACCAAAAGATAAGCAGGGATCTAATTACACTATTGTCGTACATGCATTACATTGATACTAAATAGTGAATTCAAGAGTTTCATTTGTGATATCACGCATTTAGGAAACTGGCTTAATTTCTGAATAAATCCAACAACTACATTGTTGGTAATCCATATTAAATAAAGTTTTTTAAACTATAAATTTCAAATAAATTCCTAGTCAAATTTGGGTCCTTGCGGAGGAGACCTAAAACTCCGATGCCCTGTGTCACGCAGACCTGGCACGTTAAGAACCCTCCCCTGCACATGTCCTAAGCGCATTGCAAAAGTCACAATTTCTGCTACTCTATCTATAGCTGGTTACGTCTCGATATAAGTGACATATTCTTGACTGTTAAGTAAAACCCAATTAAATAAAATAAAATCGATTCCAGTCAAGTTGTTCATCTATATCGATGTAGTTGATTGTTAAATGTTGGGAAACTGGGGTGCCTAGAGAATACAACCGACCTTCGGTAAGCCAACTGACAATTTTTCTCACCTTAGGATTTGCCCGGGTTGTCTTCGAACCTAGGCGGTAAGAAGCACTGTAACCCGCATTGCGCGCTTTACACCTTTACGCTTTTCGAAATTTCCAGGTGCGGTCTTAATAGTGCTGTGGCTCGGTGTCGCAATAAATATATATCACAAATACCAGTTAAATGTTGATGTGTCATATGTGCACATTTCAGAAATTCATTTCTCATCAGTGACACTACAGGGCGGAACAGTAAATGAAAAAGATTATATACAAAATATCAAACTAGTTTGGTACTTATATAATATGAATTTTTTTTTAAAGATAAAAAGGATTTTTAACGAATTTACATAAAAAACCAAAACGATTCTTTCTAACATTTTCTTTGTCCTTTCTAAAAATGAATAATTTAAATGAAATTATTAATTAACAACATATGTTATTGATACAATACGTAATATGAGATAAACTGGGCCAATATGAAAAAAACTGGGCCAGTATGAAAAAAACTGGGCCAATATGGGCGCGTGCAACTATTATGACGTCATTTCATTATAAGGAAACAAAATGGCTGATCACATGGCGTTTCACATAATCTAAAAGGGGTAAGTGCCTTTTTTGATTACAAAATATGCTTATTTATGTGGAAAAGTTGCTTTTGTTTTAAAAAATTATTATCAATAAAAGTATCACACAAAATAGACAAAAAAGCTACACATTTTAAGTCACTCGTCTCTCATGTCTTGTTAGCGTTAACGTTTCTTGTGACGCAGTATGTTTACAAACAAACGGACGTAAACAACTTGGATTAGATGTAACGAATAATAGACAAACATGTTTGTTTTGGAGAAAGCATCGAGGTTTTTTCACATGACCTAAGTCTGTATGAAATGATGACAGAAATTGAAGATTCTGACTTAAAAACATTCTCTTGGATATTGACACCGATATTATTCAACACTTCCTACAAAAAAGCAGATTTGTTGATGTAACAATCGACGATACCGACAAAATAATAATTATAAATATTATTTAATGTTTGAAATGTTAATTAATAAAATTATCATTAATCAGGTATTTTCATATTGGCCGAGTTATTTGGCCTCGGTATGTCATATTGGCACACCTCGGCCAAATAACTCGACCAATATGAAAATACCTGATTAATAATATAATATTCTATATAATTTCTATTAATAAGAAATATCAAGTTGCGAAAGTAAACCATGTATCTGTAGTCATCAATCATGGCTCTTTTTCCAGTTACACATTTTGTAACAAGTGGCAATAAATTTGCAACTGAAAAAAGTGCTTGACGTCTGCAAATTCTACCAGGAACACGTCATGATGTAAGTGAGTGACAGAAAAAGTGAAACAAGACCGACTGGCAAACAATTTTCAACCACATTACTCACTTTGATTTGTCCCATATTAATTGGGTCTCAAGAGTTTTATTTTAGTAGCCAAACAACTAACATATTGTCATAAATCATTCTGTAAACAAAGATTTTTTTATTTTTTATTTTTATATTTGATATTTTTCTATTTTGGGGAGGGGGGGGGGGGGTATTTGATTCACACTGTTCATAAGTCCGTCGTCTATTGTGTACGCTCTATATCTTTTTCATCTTTAGATGGTTATTTATCAAACTTTGCTCAAATATTTTTAGTAATTAAATTTGGTTATGTTACAGTATGATATAAGATAAAAAGGGTTAAAGTTTAAATTTGGAATTTAAAATTAGTTTCCCTTCAAAAACTTTCACATTTTAGATAGATTTTGATGTACCTTGACACAAATATAAACAACTAGATATGTTTCTTTGAAACAGATGTGTCGCCTGACGCTGCATAGTACAGGGGGATTTCGAGGGATTCAGTTTTGAGAGGTACTCAATTTTGAGAGGTATTTTTCAGGTCCCAACAATATTTGTTCTTAACTCTATATTAAAAAGGTCTTCAATTTTTGGTCCTATTTTGAGAAGTATTCGATTTTGCAAACAAATATTGCAGGTCCCAAAAGTCCAATAATCAACTGATTTGGGACTCGATGGTGAGAGGTATTGTCTCACCTATTGTTGTAAGCAGCCATTATATCAAATCACACCTTACATTTACTCAGGCATCCAAGTGTGTTAAGGTGTTTTTAATATAGAAGTGATTAATAAGTGTCAAACTGAAGTTAACAATATAAAATGTATAAGTTAATTAAGTTCTGCTATAATCACTTTGTCAGCAAAACACAAAACTGATATCATATGTCGTTTTCCCTGCATACGGTTGTAATTTTGTTCTGGGACCCAGTCTACCTAGGGGGATGACTGGATCAGGACATTTCACTGGTGTTATTATTCTTATGAAGAAATGGCAACTGTAATGAGGGGTGTAAAGAGAAAGATGCACTCAATAGATGTCAGGTACAATGTCATCATGAATGTCGCATATTTTTGTACCAAATCTATGTAAAAAATTTCAAATAATTTCTGTTATTTTGTACCTGTAAAAATACCTACAAATTGTTTTGTTTTATTTTATTACCCAACAATTTAGAAAGAACAATATTTAATAAAGGAAAACAATAAAATGCATTAAAATCAGACTGTTTATTAATTCATTTATGTAACTTTAGTAGGACCCAGTTTTAAGAAGTACTCGATTTTGAGAGGTATTTTGGATTTCCCTTGGACCTCTCAAAATCGAGTCCTGACTGTAGTCGACAAGGTTATGCTCCGGACAAGAAATCTTCTATAAAAGTCAATCAAATGGGAATAATTCAACAAGAGTAATGGGGCAAAATATGAGCAATATTTTCGCAAAGCACACTATGCAAAACTTTTGAAAACAAATCCAAATGAAGGACATTTTTTCCAAATGAAGGACAGTTTTTTCCTTCAAATCCACAGCACTCATTGCTCACAAATCAATCAAAGAGAAATAATTCAAAAACGGAACAAGATAGAGTTGTGGTTCTTGTGCACTGCACTTCGAGTCATTAACAGAAACATGTACACCAAGTTTGGAGTCATTTGAACATACTACACCAAAGTTATGCTCCGGACAAGTATGCTCTATAAAAATCAATCAAAGGGAAATAATTCATAAACGGAAAAAGATAGAGTTGCGGTTCTTGTGCACTGCACTTCGAGTCAATGCCAGAAACATGCACACCAAGTTTGGAGTCATTTGAACGTATAACACCAATGTTATGCTCCGGACAAGGAAATCCGGACGTCCGCCGACGCCAGCCGACGCCGCCGACTGAAAGCAATCCCTATATGTCGCCTAGTCAGGCCACACAATAAAAGTAACAAATTGCCGCGTTCCAAATTTTGTTGTGTGAATCAAATATTAAATTCAACGTATTAACCTTTAGATTTGGTGAAAACAAATAGAGACCGCAACATAACTACAACATCTATGCTTGAATTTCGATGCAACTTGGAACACAAGTGAATAACAACATGACACAATGTGTAATGTGTCAAGCTTAGATGTGTGAATGAAAAATCAAGTTTCAAGGGATCATATCTTTTATAAGTCTTAAAATTAATGCCTGCTATATAAATTTTACTTCGATCAAACTTTGCACTAATGTATAACAATATGAGTCTCGCATACTATATTCAGGTAAGGGAAAAGACTTACCTCAAATTTTTGAGAACGAAATTGCTAGTTTCTTAAGAGAGTAATAAAGTTTTTTGATTTGCTGATATTTTGTGTTGGTTTTGCTGGTGTACAACTGTCATGTAAATTAAGTTGAGTTTTTTCGTAAATGCGTCATGTGTACCTAATGCGAATGTACATGCATGCTGTTATAAATAAATGCCTAAAAAAGCATAAGCATGCCAAATTTAACATTATTTGTGTGACTTTTATTTTCACAGATTAATACAAAAAAACCATGTTTCGAACAAAAAACATATAATAAAGAATACTGATTATTCTATTTCTATTATTATATTATTATAATATTTTTTTATTTGTTTTTATTTTTATTTATTTATTTATTTATTCATTTATTTATTTATTTATTTTTTGGTGTCATGTTCTTTGAAACTTTGGTTATTGTTAAAATTAATATATTTTAATCCGTATGAACAAGTAATGATATTGAAATAATTATTTTGTTTACCCTTTTTATTAAAAAAAATCTCATTGAACAATGTATCATTCAATCTCTTGGTTCATTTGTTTCAAAATTGTAGAAAACTGTTTTTCGTTGATAAATTATCAGAAACGTAAATGATAAAAAAAACGGTATCAAACATACATATTTTAAAGACCTTGTTTCATTGGGCGTTACCAATAACAACATATAAACAATTAAATGTTTAAAATGAATTTGTTTGTTAATTTTAATTGTATTAATTTTTCACATGTAACAAATATGTTTTACATTTAATATTGACGTATTTTATCTATCTTTGTCTTTAGAAAGACCGTGAAATCACATGTTAGTGATAAAAAACATTAATATCGTTATCATCCTTCAAAAATGAAGAAGCATTTCATAAAATATTTATTGGTTATTTGTTTTTCTCCCTCCACTGGGATAATGAGTGATGTGTATACAGACAATTTTATGATGTTTTTGGCCTCATATGAGAAATAAAACAACAGACACAGAAAAAATAATTAAAAGCCTGGTAAGTAACAGTCAGAATGAGGATTGTTATAATTTATAGAATTTTCCAGGAATGAAAACCACATTTATTTAGCATTGGAATTGTAATATCTAAACGTTTAGGAAATATTATACTATAAACTACCTGGATTTTTTTCTCTAGCATTCTTATATTGTTTAACTTCTTTAAATTTCGCTTCAAACATTTCAAACGTTTATTCATTAGTAAAAAATTGTGTTGACTTATTTTTAAAATATAATTTTAACAAATAATATAAATTTATAAATTTTGTTTTATTATTTATTTAAGAATTGACTGTCATTTTTACTGGGTTATCAAGGAATGAACCAGATTTTAAAACTAGCAAATCTGATGAACTGCAAAGCAGGAAAAAATGACAGTCAATTCTTATATTTACAATATTTTTCAAAAAAATTGTTTTTACTTTTACAAAATCCAATTCTGTACACTGCATTAAACGCAGATAAAAACCTCTTTTCCATGTTAAAAAGCAATTTCCTTTTTTTTCTCGGTCAATCTGTTTAAAAAATTAGGTCAAAATATATAATTCAGCAAACAATAAATATGGCATTTGACTATACTCAACAACAGAAATATTCATACTCCTGTTGTCTTAAAAGAAAAATATATCCCGTGTTAATGGGTTGTAGTGTATTTCCGCAGTTTGATGTTTTAAACTGTAAATCTAATGGAAATTACAGCGTTAGATTCCGACTAATGTCAACCAGAGCCCTGAAACATAAACTCAAATTAAACTCATATCAATTGCTTTACTACGTAAATTTTTCCACTTACAGCAAATGGATGTTAGTCGATAGACAATCAAAAAAGATTAATCTGACATTTTTACGTTTTAGAAATCTTCTATATTGCCCATTTTTTTCATTTCTTTGGTTGAAATTTTCCTCAACATCAAAGCAATCGTAAAGGTATTCAAATCGACATATGAAACACAACATTACAGAGTTCTAAAATCATCATCACTTACATGAAATAACGGATTTTAACCTATTATTGTAAACGGAAATTACATATACTAGTTTCCATTGATGTTAGCTTTTTCTTGATCTAAATGAGACTTTAACACGATAACTGATATTGAAACATTTTTCTTTACCTTTTATTGTCAAAGATCATTGAGTTGAGTAATTGTGTCATACTCCTCAGTCGATATTCGTTTACTTATATAAATGCGGTCAGTTCATTGATGGTGGACGAAACCGGAGTGCCCAATATAATTCGTCTTTCGGAAAGCGATTCTACCTTTACCTTATACCTGTCTGAAAGGGAATCGGATCTAGGTGGTAAGAGGCACTGTGATCTGCACTTAAGACCACCCGGTCTATTGCACTTTTGACCTTTAAAATGAAAAGCAATATATATGGGAAATCTGGTAATAATATATATATAAGAAGAAGAAAAGAAGTTTTTTAGAATATTATATCTTTGAAGATTGACTTAATAAAACGATGTGTATTAATAATATTCCTACATACAATACTTAGTGAAATGAACATTTAGTTCAAACATATTTATTGTTTTCAATGTACAATACAAGATTAAATACATATATATATATATATATATTTATATTTATATATATATTTATATATTCTTATGTATATATTATTACCAGATTTCTCATATATATATAGTGCCTCATATATAAATCGCCTTAATATAAGTAAAAGAATATTGACTGTGGAGTATCGCACAATTACTCAACTCAATGATCTTTGACAATAAAAGGTAAAGAAAAATGTTATATATATATATATATATATATATATATATATATATATATATATATATATATATATATATATATATATATATATATATAAAATTAGGATTCTGGAACAAGAGTTAATCTCTTACATTAACTAGTCCTCCTGCTTGATTATATACTGATAATAATATATATGGTCGATGATCAACTTTAATACAATAGAGAATAGAAGAAGTAGTTTAAGATAAACAGAACAGAAAAAAGGGGAAAAAAATAAATATACATTCAGTCAGAATATAAAAAAAACTAAATGACAAAATATAATGGCATATAAGCACTATATAATAATTATTATTATTGTTTTTTTATCATCACACACAAACTGACAAGAGTCGAAGACACTTGAACAGCTACAAGTGATCGGGTCGTTCCCTACCGACAAGTGATTTACAAGTGTCTCCGCATCGGCCAGCAAAATTTTGTTACAGCAACAAATATGTAAAAAGAAAAAAAAAAACAATGCAATAAATTTAGAGCTGAGTGCTAAAACGCTTACTTCTCAACAGAAAGGTTTTAACCTGGCTGAATATTTGACAGTTTTGTTCGAGTGATAATTTGTTATTCCCATATAGAAGTAAATTTGTATTTAAATTATATTGTAAACCGTTAATTGTGGCCTGGCGTAGGTCGGAAAAAAGGTGACATCGTAATAATAAATGATCAGTGCTTTCAACTTAACCACATTGACATAAAGGGTTATCTACTAATTTTTTTAGTACAGTACAGTAAAGATATACTTGTCAGTTTTATACCCCCAGTTGCTATCCTTGCTGCTTCATTGTTAATTTTTTCAATTTTGTCAACAAGATCATAGGTTAAATTATTCCACACAATAGCATATTCTAAAAATGGCCTAATAAATGTTATATACATAATTTCTAGTGATTTCCGATCTAGTTGATACTTAAGTTTTTTTAATACAGCTAACCGCGATGTTGCCTTTTAAGTGATGTAATCAACATGGTGTTTCCAATTACCATTTGAAGAGAAAGACGCCTAAATGTTTGTGGTAGTCAACTTCAGTGATCAAAGTATTATCCATATACAAACTAGGATGAAAAGGGTTTCATATTTTTTCTAGATATAATGATGTTTTCAGTTTTGTTTGGGTTAAATGTTACCAACCTGTTATTTGCCCATGTATTAATTTTAGAAAGGTCACTATTTAGTTTATCTAAAGCTTGACTGGGAACATCAACCACTATGTACAGAGAGGTATCGTCAGCAAATAATTTTATTTGGCACTGTATGTCCGTCACTATATCGTGTATGTATATAATAAATAATAATGGTCCAAGAATGGATCCCTGAGGAACACCGGCACGTGTTACTTCCCAAGGGGCGTTTTGTCATGAAGAACTTCTCTCTGTTTCCGACAACTTAAGTAACTTTTGAACCAATTAACAAGTTTCCAGAAATTCCAATAGAACGAAGTTTTGCAATTAACTCCTTATGCCAGACCTTATCAAAGGGCTTTGCTGATACCACAAAAAAAAAAAAAAACATTCTTATTTCTTTCCAATCATGTAATGCTTTAAAAATTTCATGTGATAAATGAAGTAGTTGGTTAACTGCAGAATCACCATGTTTGAATCCTGACGGAAGAGAAGTCATTAAGTTATTTTCAATTAAAAATTATTTAGATGTTTATAGACGCATTTTTCTATAACCTTGCCCAATATATTAAGTAGAGATATAGGTCTATAGTTGGAGACATCAGATGGGTTACCTTTTTTGAAAACAGGGATAACATTTGCTTCTTTCCACGAAGTTGGAAAGGTCCAAAGTGTTATGAGGTTGTTAAAATATTTACTGAGCGGATAACAAAGAACTTCAGCGGCGTATTTAAGAAGTTGCGGATTTGCTTTGTCAGGACCAGACGCATTATTTATAATTAAAGTAAGAAGCGCATCTTTAACATCGTTAAAAATTATATCGATAGAGTTAAGAGTTATATTTGGTATATGCAAAATAGGGGGATCGACAATGGTCTCATTTTGTCTACTTTGAGTAGTAAAAAAGTTATTTAATATCTCGGCTTTTTTATCATTATCATATATAATATTGTTATGAAGTAGAGGGGGTATGTCTGTAGATTTAGTAGAACAAATAAATGATTTAGCAATCGCCCACCATCGAATTACCTTCTTTTTTATTTTTTTTAGAAATACTGTCTAAATATTCTTTTTTATTTTTTTTTATTTTTTTTTTTTGATTTTCTAATTAATGTAACACATTCGTTTCTGGTTTTCCTAAATATCGCCCAGTGATTTAGTAAATTAGTGCGTTTTGCTCTTTTATGTAAACGTTTTATTTTCCTAATTAATTTTTTGACGTGGGTTTTGATCCAAGGTTTATCATTTCGCCGAATTGTATCTAATTTTATTTGGAATCGAAATTTCTGCAGTTTCAAAATATTTATTACTTATTAACTTAGCAGATTCGTCAAAACAAAATTAACATTTAGGAAACAATGCTAAAAAATTACAAAAATAAAAATGTAATAATAACAATAATAATAATAATAATAAAAGTGTATACTTAATGGATCGATTATATGCGAAATTATTACGTCAAAAAAAAAAAAAAAAAAGAAAAAAAAAAAAACCAAAAACAAAAAACAAAAAAAACAAATGTAACAACAAGGGAATTGATTAATAAGGAAAACATACAACCTTTATTACGCATAATAAACGGTAGATAGGAATAGACATACTTGGTAAAAAAAAAAATAATCAAGTTTTTAAGTTTGTATTTAAAAATGCATTGTATAGTCTACGTCATTTTTAAAAGATGATTGAAATATTATATTTTTAATAAACATAATGTTTAAAATATGTACAAAATCTTTATAAATAGGTTTCCGAAATCTCTATATATTTTCTGCTTTCCTAATTCTGAGTTATCAAACGAATAATGGGGAAGACAAGTCACGCGATTACATGTAGAACATTTCCATAAAAAACAATATTACACTTCAAACGAAAAAAAATCATCACTTCATTTTAAAACAGAAATGTCGCACATTTCATTTTATCGACCGCCTGGAAGTCCCAGAACGTGCATTTTCTGATTTTATCTCCGAACAATCTACAGATTGGTTTGGAGTTATATGAATATTAATGGAGCAACGCGTTGGCTTCCGGGCAACAGGCAGGACTATTTGCTCAATATGACAATACTAAATTATCTCATTCTTCATTTGTCGTGTTGGGTTTCTGCTTGACAGGAAATTGGTTCCTACGTACTGTCACAATCAATCTATTTGCACAGGTTTCCGCTTATGGCGTCAATAACCTTTGTAGAGATAACTAAGTTTAAACATATTGTAAAATAAAACTACACTTGTTTCATTTTGTCTTAATGCATAAATCTACTTCACAGAAATAATCACAGATGTTCGAGTATTTATTTCAGCCAACTAATTAAATAAATTCAATTTGAAAACTTGTAAATATGTGACATTACTACAACATTAATAAGGTATTTAGATGTTCATGATGCTGGCCAATACCATATAAATTTTCATTTACTTTCAACTTAAATATTCTTGTATTTTAACCACGTTGGTATTAATAACCCTGGTGTAAACTTTAAACAAAGAACATTAACTATTTGACAATCTCCGTAAGTAGTTTTTAGAATAATTTCTTTATTACCTGATTGCAAGTGAAAATACTACATGTTTCAATTTCTAATATACATGTAGTTTGTGTTTTTTCTTTCTTTATTTTTTTTTTTTTTGGTGGGGGGCGGCGGGGGCTAGATCGGAAAAATAGTATGGTATTCTTTATTTGAAACAGTGAGATGAAGGTTTTGTGTTATTAACGAAATAACGGTAGCCCATTAAGTGTAGTAATAATGATTTACAACCCATTCAAGACTCATTTATTTATATCGAGGTTGTCAGGTGGATGAATTCAGAGGACCCGGAGAGAACCACAAAAAAGTTCATACAGTTATACCAAAAACGAAAACCGGTTCTTATAGTAATTTCAAATTCTTTTATTAAAGATAAATGTTGAAGTGTTCTTCCCTTTCTTCAGTTTATTCGATATATACATGTATGGAATCCATAATTTTGTATTTTATAGTGGTCCTGTCAATGCTCGCAACAATTTTCCTACTTCCTGTAGGGTGACACTTTTCAATAATAAGTATAATAAAGTGATAACCCAAACCTGATATACCTTCAATACAAGTGGTCTCCTTTTTTGCACATCTGTCTGATACTACAGGAGGAAATCAATGGCAAAACCAACCTAAAGCCTTTTGAGGTGGTTGGGTCCTGATGATACCTCTCAATGTCATTAAAGGCTCACATTTATGAAAAGTGAGTTTTACAGAAAACATATTCCTCCGTGGGTTTTGGTTAAAACAAGAAATGTTTTCCGATTTCTAAATATTTTGAGATGTGTATCGTTGAAAGTTAAATAAGTTGGATGGTTAACAGTACGCTAGTACAGGAATCACACGCTATGCTTTTTAGTGTCTGTTCAAAGTAAATGGCCATATTTTATAACTTTTCTTCGTTATTTTCAAATTAGATTTTTAAGGAATAATTTTTAAAAATGTTATACGTCATATTTTCCCGGGAATCGTTATGACGTATGGCGGTATTTCAATACAATCTGCTGCTTACAGCCTATTATTTTTTTATTTTAATTTTTTTTATTTTATTTTACTTATTTTAATTATTTTTAATGTTTTAATATATTTATTTATTTATTAATTTATTTATTTATTTATTTTTCTTTTTGATATTTGATGTATTCAAATATTTTAATTGCTTTTAACTTCTTATATAAATACGAGTAAACCTCAACTCTCAAAATGAAATTATTAAATTATGAAATGATTGATTTTGAATAATTATCTCAGTCGTTCTGTTTACATTTCTCATCATTAAAATTATAAATGGTTTACATTAATCGTTGCAAAAGGAATTACAAAGCGTATGTACATTAACGAACCAGCTGACTGCGTTTTGACTTTTGATAGCACCGGGCCTGTCAACTGACAATTAACATAATGTTAATTTATTGCAAGTGATTTCACAATTAAGGTTGAAAGCTTTGTCATTTAAACAGGTGCAGAAACAAATAAAAATAAAAATAAAAATGTAATAAAGTATATTAGACAAAGCCTTGAGCATTTCTTTTTTTATCATTTGGATAACAATACACACCATTAGTTATTTATGTCTTGGTTTGGATTCACATATTTTTGGAACTTTAGATTCATTATTTTTCATTTGTTTTGCGTATGTGTTTTAATCTATCAAACTTTTCGGTCCCTAGTGTCACTGATGAGGAATGATTTTCCGAAATGTGCACATCTGGCACATAAAAATATATAAAAAGGTATTTGTTATATATGATCTATAGCGAAATGTGTCGATTTAAATTTCAGACGGAAAAAGTATAGATTGACATTGGTAAAAAACAAAAGAATTTAAATAACTGTGCCTAGAATAAGCAAGAAAATGTTTTTGTAATATCTAAAAGTATATCACTAACTACCATATTGGGTACAAGTAGGACTATTTGTAAAAAGAGAGATAACTCTTTTTTACAAAGGAACCACAATATTGCTAAAATGTTAATTTGTTAATAAGACGAAGATCTTTTTTTAGTTCCCTACTGGCGAAAGCCGAAGGGGGACTTAGGTTTGCACTCCGTCCGTCCGTCCGTCCGTCCGTCTGTCACGCCTCAGTTTTCCACCCTTTTTTTTCTAAATCTTTTTAGATAATGAACCGATTTTTGGTATATGAGTCTACCATGATGAGTTTCAAGTTTACGTTTCGTTTCCATCTGCTAATTTTTACCGGAGTTATGGCCCTTTGATCTTTGAAAATTCACAGAAATTTTAGTTTTCCGCACTTTTTTCTACACGCTTGCAGAAATGGAACTAATGTTTGGTATGTGACTCTACCATGATGAGTTGCAGATCAAGTTAGCGTTTCATTCTGGTCCGCAATTTTTTACATGAGTTATGCCCTTTGAAGTTTGAAAATTCACTGAAATTTCAGTTTTCCGCTCTTTTTTTCTAAATGCTTTAAGATAATGAACTGATTTTTTGGTATATGAGTCTACCATGATGAGTTACAGATCAAGTTCACTTTTCGTTTCCATCTGCTAATTTTTACCGGAGTTATGGCCCTTGATCTTTGAAAATTCACAGAAATTTTAGTTTTCCGCACTTTTTTCTACACGCTTGCAGAAATTGAACTAATGTTTAGTATCTGACTCTACCATGATGAGTTACAGATCAAGTTTATGTGTCGTTTCCATCTGCCATCTTGAACAACACGTATAATTTATAACTATAAATCTTTGTACAATACAAGGTACATTTTATCTAAAACTTTGGGATTAGTGAAATATGCGACCGGTAGGGGACTATGTATTGTTTTGCAATACTCTCAGAATGCTTGTTAAATTTGAAATTTATACCGTATGTCGGGAATTTTTCGCGTAGGCTTTTTTTTCGCGATTTCAAAGACAAAATAGCAGGTGAAATTTTCGCTGTGTGTAATTTTCACATTATGGGTATAGCAGCGCGAAAAATTCCCGACTATACTGAGCTCATATATGTAATACGGGAAGAAAATTAAGACAACAAACATTAAACAAATGTATTCAACTTTAATCAGTTAATAAACGGAAGAACTCGTATGCATATGCATATTCACAATTCAATCGCTATGGTGGATACCGGTAATTTATTCCAAAAAAGTTATTTATATTTTTCAACAACATCGAGAATTCCACTTTCTTTGAAACCATTTAATTCACCTGATTGTGGAAGATTGGACTTTACATTTATATATCAAAGAATGGACATCTTGACAGTTATAAAACTAAATCAAAACTGACAAAATTGAATTACCCGAAGACGAGAGTGAACACTATTCGGTATAGGTGTACAGAACTGTAGTCAATTAACACAACGTATGGAAGCGTAAAATGGACAAAATAACGGTATTACAACTACTCTAGTGAAATTTTCGCTGGGGGAAATTTTAGCGATTTCTTTTCACCGCGAGCATAGTGAAAATTAGACACACGCGAAAAATTCCCGATATACGGTATATCAAGTATTTAGTACGTTACTGCTTTCATTAGATAATTGATTATTTTTTCCTGCTTCCTGCTACCGCTTGACCTAGTTTGATGAAATCGGGGTTAAGCCCCATGGCCTTTGGATTACTTTTTACTCAAGGATCTACAATTTTTTACTAAAAGTTTATCTTAGTGTTTAAAATCAACTGAATTTTCAAATTGACATGATCAAAGCTTTTTATAGTGTATATTTGCACATAGATAATAATTTTATTGTCATTTGTTGAACATTTGCCATTTGATAATCTGTTTAAAACATCAGACAAAAAACTACTGAGAAGAGATTGTACAACATTTTAATATATTCTCCTCTTGATTACCCGACAACAGGCACAGGTTGAGCTGAAAAGAATATTAAAAGTTGTTATTAAAAATCTAAAACTTTTACAATGAAAAATGAATAATGCAAACAATAACATTGTTATAGGATATCAAGGTTGTCAGTTTCTCATGTTAAAAAAAGTTTTAAATCAATATGCTTCTGAGGGAGATGGTGTATTAATACGAAGAAATATAAAAACTACTTTAGACATTCTCTTTTAGCTCTGAGTCTTATTACTCAAAAAATCCAACTATACTATGCAATGATGATATGTCATCAACAAAACCAAGTTTTTTTTTGCATACAATTTTGGTGAACATAACAACAAACATAAGGATCTAATTATATAAAAATTCTGTATTTAAACGAATTATGTTAAGTTGTCTAAATGCAAAGAAATATACAACCAAACATAGCAATTTAATTTTGGATTGATCCTTTTTTAGTTATGATTGTAGTCTTCACAAATATTTTTAAATTAAACAATTATTAAATAAAACTATACCAGTCAATGTTCAAACCACAATCCCAAACAAAAACAAAGTAAAAACTTTGAAATCTGGCCAATTTATTTTTACACTTGAACTTCCGGAAAGGTAAGCACCTTCTGTCTAGCTAGCTACGCCCGTTACTTGCAAAAACAAATTTAAGAAAGAAAGGAAAATGGAACTATCTTTTTTATTTTTTTTTAATAATTAATATTAGTCAATTAATTTTTTATTTTGTTTTTATACAGTAGAACTTCGATGGCTTGAAGTCCATGGGACTTCGGTCAAATATTCGAGCCATCGGGTGGTTGAACGATCGAACTAATTATCGGCAGACAACGAATCTTTAAATTCGTAATACATGTAAATGTATTTAAAGGTCAAATAATATATCCGAATTAAAATTGCAGTATTCATCTTGAAATTATAAAAAAATTCATAGAATAATGAAACGGTAGAAACGTGCCAATTAAAAATACAAATTTCATTATTCATCATGATATCTCGAAAATGTTTTTAAACTTAAATGTTGACCTGCGATCTGTCGTATGATGTTTTATAGTTACGGGGATAGATCATGACACTTTATTTTAATTTCAAGTAATGATACAAAATAAACTTACTTTATTCTAATAGCAATACAAAGCATAGTTATTACCGGTCATTTTAATCACAGAAAATAAAGAAAATACACACTACTCTTTATATCCAGTGACATGTAAATTACAGAATTCGATGTGCAATTATCAAGTGTGGGAGACTAAGGTGTCAAACTATCGATCTAACATTTCCGCGTGTCGTAAAGGAAAAGAAATTAAAGAACTGTGTATATCGAGCACGGTCTCACTCGATTAATGAATAATCTTGAGTAGCACTCTAAATGTTTACACTAATTGTTTCGTTGCAAGCTATTACTTTTGATGAAATCTGTAATATGGCTTCAGCTTGTGTTATGTTTACAATGACCAAGTCACAAGTCGTTCTGAAAAAAAAAATGTATTCGAGCGAAAAGAGTTGAATTTTCACGAACTTTTTACGTTTGAAAAATATTTATTGTTTGAGCGAGCGGGATATTCGAGTTTACGAAGTTCGAGCCATCGAGGTTCATTTATATAGGATATTATAGGACATTGGTCGAGACCGACAGATGACTTCTAGTTATCCGAGGTATTCGAGGTAACGACGTTTGAGCGTTTGAAGTTTTACTGTATTCGTGTAAACTATTTGTAAACAAATATCGTCTTGTTACTACACAATGAACTGGCTCCAGTTTTACAAACATTAATTTAATTGATTGCACACTCAACTCAAATTAAGTTTTTTTTAATGTTCATTTTAAGACATTACAAAGTTAAAATCCAATGTTACAATCAAATTGTTTTTTGTAGGTTTGTTGAACAAAACAAAACATTGTCTTAAAAAACTTAATTTTTTAAAATATCAATAAGAAAAAATGGAAATCTTTTAGCTGAAAGTACAATCAATTAATGAATGATTGTGAAACTTGGACTTAAATGTAACAAACTATGTACTTACAATTCTTTAAAAATGCTACAATAAAAAAAGTATAAAAATATGAAACATCGTTGTTTTTACAAAAATAAAAAATTATAATCACTAATTGCTAAATTTAAATTCATAACTTTACAGAATTTTGTTTTTATTACAAGATGCATTCAGAGATTTGAAAAAAAAACAGTTTTTTTTGTTTGATATTTGCTCTACAGACACTTTTTTATCATTAAATTAAATTTATAGAATGAAGAATAACATAAAATGTAAAATTGAATAATATATTTGCATGGAATTTGAATTATTTATAGGAATCGATATACAAACATTTTAAAATATCATTGATGCAGATGAATTTAAGAAAAAATGCATTTTTATAAATTCACAATTTTTCAAAGACAGAAATTTTATATAATTTTAATGCTTTGAATTTAAAATAAAACATATTTATCTATCGTTTTTATTGAATAACACTTTATATACTGTGAACTTATTATTATTTTAAAATTTTAAAAATAGAAAAAAATAATCTGCAAATGAAGATTTTAAATTTAAAAAAAATGCAATTTGCGAGAAGTCACAATTCTAATGCGATTATAAAATTTAAACTTACCAAAATATTCATTGCACAGGTTACATGATTTTGCACAATTAGCAACTGCAAAATCTCTAGCAGCTCCAGATGTTGCGCCACAAAAGTAAAATGAATAAGCAGTACAAGAGTTTTTAACATCGTGATCAACACATGGTGGGTTAGTGCCAGCAGCTTAAAAACGTAAATTAAAAAATATATATTATTATCAATGCAACATTGTAAAGTACTTTACTACAAAATGGTCAACCTCAGTCACATAGAAAGTGTTTTGGATTAGGTAAAGAGGTTTAAAAATATGAAGAAAGATTTTAAAACTAGACTATTAGGGTATAATATAGCTAAAAGATAACCAATGATGTAATTTTAACTGTTTATGTTTTAAATATATAATACAAATACCAGTTCAATTTTGCCAGAAGTGCAAATTTCGGAAAATCATTCCTCATCAGTGACACTAGAGCCCGAAAAGTTTGATAAGTGAAAAAGCTTTAGCCAAACAGTTGAAAAATAATGTAAAGTTAAACAATTAAACATACATTTTAATCTTTAAAATCATAAAATGTGAAATGAACATGTCAATACTCTTAGTATTTTTTAAAAGCCGTAGTATCTAGTTCTGATACTTTTTCGTGTTGAAATCCAATAGTTTTGGCCTTAGTCTAATAGTATGTTTACTTGAAAGTTATTCAACGGTCAATCAATTTCAACAAATCTACTATTCTATACTGGCGTTATAATCAGCGACATTTGTTTCAGATAACATTGTACAAAATTGGCAACTCATCAAGGCCCTTATGCTTTTACCTTTGTTTTTGTATTTCTTTGTTTTTATTATATATATATATATATATATATATATATATATATATATATATATATATATATATATATATATATATATATATATATTAATTGTGTTTTGGACATAGACTTGTATTTTTGTGTTTTATCATGACATCTTCTGAAGTTATCTCTGATAGTAACTTTACGAAATGATATCGTTTGAATCGACAGTATCAAAAACTGTTATAACTCCATAATAAAAACACACCTGTAGTTGTTAAGTTGACAGTTGGTGTAACTCCTGGTTGTGCTTGTGTTGCCGTTCCTGCAACAGCTGCTAGGTTAATCGTTGGTGCTTGCGTTGATGTAGTAGATTGCAATATCTGTGTAGATGGCTGTGTCAGTAGCAAAGAACTTGCTGTTAAAATAATTAAGAAACTCGTTATCTTATATATGACATAGATTACAAGTGAAAAATTAAGTATGGAAAATTGCATTGTATTATAAAAACATTTAACAGATCTACATAGAAAAACGTATAACCGAATAAATTGAAAAACTATCCCTTTTGCACATCTGGATAAAGTGTTAATTTTTTCTGTCAGACATAAACTTCTCGTTGTTTCACACACTTGTTAACAGATAAAAAAGAGCATTTTTGGTGATTTACATCAATAAACTTATAACCGAGTAATTTTAAAACTATCCTTTTTACCCACCTGAATAAAATGTTAAGTATTTATGTCAGACATAAAAGTTTCGTCGTTTTCACCCACTTTAACAGACAGAAAAGTATTATTAACATAAACAATTAAAAAAAAGCCTTTCAATCGAATCAAACTTCTACGTCCATTCGAATGGCCTATACTTCATATTGCCGCTTTTGACTCTGATCCTAGGATGAAAAACAATTCATGCAGCGGCTATAAATAGCAGTATTTCCGTAAGTATAGTTCTTCAAAATTTTGCTTAATTGACCAACTTTATAACATGACAAATATGTTCTACAGTCATTATGATGTACATTGACCTTAATGGTAAATGTGAAGTCGCAAACACTTTTCACACAATCTAATGTTGCAAAAAGCTGTGGTTTTATTGGTTTTTTTTATGATAAATACTTAACGAACAGTTAAAATTTTTAAGTTACTGTAATTTCCATTTTAATAGCAAATATATTTAGATTTAATATTGATGCTGAAAACATTGTTTGTAGGAAATAGTCACAACTGATGCATTTTGGAAAACTTCTAAAAGGTTCGTAAGAGGTCTTATGAATCTCTTTTATACGACTTAATAAATCGTAAAAACTTTTAAAACTATTACCCTAAAGAATACGTGTATTTATTTAGTTTACATTAGATTTACAAGACTATGCAAATAAAAATATGGAAACAAATGTCCATTTCTGACATATTATGAGAAAATCATAACTTTTTAACATAAAGACTTTAAAGAAACAGTTATTAGATATCAATGCATCTATAAAAAATAGTCTTGTTACATGAATTAAATTGTTTGAATAGATGGTAAAGAGTATAATAGTCAAGAGACTTAAAATGCAGACGTCTTAGCATAAAATTCCGACATTTTTGTACGTGATAACAAATAAAGTCCAAGATAAAATAAAGATAACTTAAATCTTTAAAAATTAAAAAAAGTTTTAGAAGTTTTATTTATTTATGTCACCTAGTTGATCATACAACATAGTAAAGAGTCTTAAGAGTATATTAAACTGTGAATTTGAAAGTAAGGTTAGAATTGCACATATGTCATATCTGTAAGTACTTACTTCACATTTTTAGTGGAAGGTTGGTCGGATAACATTTTAGCAAATGCACAGCTAATGACAACGGAACCAAATTCCATAACAAAATCATAGGGGAGGTGTTTTGTTTTTGTTTTTATACATTCGTGGAAACTATTTGTAAAAAAAAATACCGTCCTGAACTGTCTTCCGTTTCACGATCATTAACTTAATTGATTGTACACTCAACTCAAGTTGACGCTTATTTTAATATAAATTTTTAAGACATAACAAAGTGAAAATTGAATACCTAATGTTAAAATGAAATTGTTTAGTGCAGTTTGTTGAAAAAAAAAACAAAACACTGTCTCAGAAAAATTTAAAATTTTAAAAATATTGATAAGATAAAATTGGAATTTTAAAATACTTTTGAAAGTACACTCAAATGAGTGACCAAAAGGACTTTCTTACATAATTAAATCAAAGGTGGGTGTAAACAGAAGTACATGTGATGTGTAATTTTTTACTAATCTGTTAACAGAAACGTTGTTCCTAATGTTGCTTGAACACTTGAAAATGTAGAGATAATATCTCTGCTATGGACACTTTTCACATGTTGCTCATTTTCGGTGTTTTGGTATCTTCATTTTTATATTAAAAACAACAAGCTTTCGAAACACACACACATGACTGATCTTACCTGAGCACAATCCACATGATTTTTGACATCTTGTTGTTGCCAGTGTAAAACCTACACCACTGGTCTGATGACATATATCGAAATCTCTAATATAATTTGCACATTGAAAACTTGAGTCCTCATTGTCAGTACAAGTGGGAGTTGTAGAGGTGACTACAATGAAAAAAGTTAAGTTACAAACACTATTTAAAAAACATGCAACAACAATTAATTTAGCAAATTCTACAGCGTATAACGAGTTACTGACAGTGTTAATTTAGTTTACGATATACGAACCATAGTAATATAAAACAAATTGTTTAAAATCCTTGCAAAATTTACAGTTTGTTAAAACAAACTGTTTAAGACTGAAAACTGTCAGTTGAACAAATGACATTAATGGTTATGGTCATATTAGACGTTTTGTAAAAAGTTAAACAACGAGCGTTACCTGAGCATAGTCCACAGGACATTTTACATCTTGTACTTGCCAAAGTTGCTCCAGTCCCTGTAACTTGATTGCAAATATCAAAATCTCTTATATAATTTGCACACAGGAAAGTTGAATCCTCGATATCGCTGCACCCACCAGAAACTACAGGTGCTACAGAACTTGAGACCATAGAATTAGAAGAAGTTGCTGCAGTACTGGCTCCTGGTGCAGAGGAAATAGTTCCAATATAAACTAAAATAGATTTAAAACAATGATTTATAACTTCTGACTGTTTTATAATAATAATAATAATAATAATCATTGTTATTATCATTACTTTCGATTATTTTTATTTTTATTTGATTTTTTAAAATTTGATTTATGTATTATTTATTTTTGCTTTTTAATAAAATGATTTTATGTTAACTACAATATAGAAAAATACATTTATTACTCGTATGTAGGACGTTTAGGGATTTACGGTCCAGAAAATACTTAAGGACTGAAAAACAAATAACTCATTATCTCCATTAAGATATAATAAAAAACTTCTCCTTGTCAGTTAATAAGCACCTACATGTCTTGAATAACTCTATAAAATGTCCGCATGGTTGTTAAGTTACAGTAAAGTTAATAATACTTTTAAAAATGCATGTCCGTTTTGATGACCTATATGTTTTCTGAATCATAAAACATTTATAATGGTTGTTTGGTTACTGGTCACTGGTTCCCCTCAAGAACAAGGTTTTAAGATACAGTATCTGTTCCAAAAACACCATTTCATAGGTAACTACTAGACCCCTATAGCCCCGACGTTTTGATTAACTATGTCTTATATGAATTGTTCTAATTTAAAATCTATTTTTTCCGTGTTCAAGCGGGATCAGACAAATATTAACTTAATACTGATAATCATTCGGCGAAATAAATAAAACATTCTACAGATTTAGAGAATAAGTTTCTGAAAATTAAAACACTACATGTTCTTCAGTATCAAAACATGAAGGTATAAATCAATTTAATATATATTTCTATCGATATTAATTATTTAATATGTAATTGACTTAGTTGTGAGTATATAAAAACTTTAAAAAAATAAAAATAAAAAGAATATTTACTACTCCTGCTTGGACCCCGCTGCTGATAGAGGAAAACTCTCCGAGGGTACCATTGACTCAGTAGTCAGCAGTACTTTGAGGTGTCAGGAAATGTATACCATGAAGTAAAATTTTCGGTCGTTGTAATTTTTAAAAAATATATTCAAAACTAAGATTTGTCCCTCAAGCAGCACATTCTTTAGCTGAATTAGGATTCACATAATTTTAGAACCTTTTATTTATTGATTTTCAATTGTTGAGCTAATGTTCTTATCTATAAATCTTTTCGAACCGGAGTATAACTAATGAGTAATGATTTTTTGAAATGTGCACATATGTCACATGAAGATTCAAGAGGTATTTTTGTTTAATTTAAATACATACTAAATTGCGCTGATTGGAATGCAAAGTGTGCACAATGTGAAGTTTCACAACAAACTGTCATTGCGTTTGGATCATGGGCAATGTCGTGAAGACGATGTTCGCATTCTGGTTTCTAAAATCAAACAAAAAAGCCTATAATTGGTAAAAACAACCTTTCTCTGCCTGGGTAAGCTAATGTACGTTAGTTGAGTTCAGTCCAACCACAAGAACGAATCGCATCTTAAAATACCTTTAAGCCAAGCTTGTTTTTAGCACTGACATCTTAATCTTCTTTACGCCACCTTAAAGCTTCATTTACGCAGATTCCACCACCTTTAAATTATCTTTCCGCCATCTGTAAGGAACTTTACGCTACAGCTTATAGGTTACTGAATTGCAATGATACATACTTCAAGTAAATACATTAGGAGAATCGAATTCTTAATAAAATGATATAATTCAAATTATCCATGCACGGCCCGCAAAATAAAAACATGTCCATTAAAGATTTTATTTTCTAAATTTGACATCAAAAAGGGAAAAAAAAAATCTCGATTATTAGTAAAAGCAAGCATGTACATAACATAAATTTTGCTATTTTCCTTAGACATGAATAATTCAAAAGAAAGATTTAATAAAACAACATCTCTCGAGAAACAGTAAAAATGCACGACAGGACGCAAACGCTAAATTTATACTCTTCGTTTCGATATGTTCAACATACATACTTTACCATATTAACTTTCTTAATTGTAAGTTCTAATTGTTAACCTTGAGCAGGTAGAATGGCAATTGGGATCATGGATTTAACATGTCGTTTTATAAGTCTTCTGTATAAAATGTTGCTCGTTAGTGTTTATTTTAGTACTTGACATTTCACTCTCGAAAATTAATATAATTTTTTTCTCCATGATTAAAGATGATATTATTTTAAAATAAAAATGATAATTTTGACATTTTTTACACAAAACTATTTATAAATATTGTTTTTTCTTCTTTTGATCCCCCTTTTCTTTCTCTTGACATATGTGTCAATAAGTATGTGAGGGATACTTCATCACCCCAGAACTGAGACTTATTGAAATGTTGTGGACCTTTTGTGTCTATAACTGGTAGGCTGATGGCTCAATGTTGACGATTTTATAAATTGACAACAATTCAATCTTGATAGTCTTTAGGTCTTGCAGGAGAATCAATAGTCAAGTTGTCTTAGTCGAGAGCGCAAGACGCCTTTTAAGGCAGATTTTCAAATCTAAATCCGACAGATCATAGTATTTTGCCAGTTCGATTGTTGATTGATTTTTCCGAGTACTCCGGTTAACTCCACTGTCCAAGAACTAACCAGCTCGATATAGACGAAAAGTGAAAAAAATACTGACTATAAATCATCATTCACCATAACTCTTCCATACTCACGGAGTCTCTTCATGGATAAGTAAAATAAATCATTGTGTAACGCGCAGAGAGAGAGAGAGAGAGAGAGAGAGAGAGAGAGAGAGAGAGAGAGAGAGAGAGAGAGAGGGTTTAGTGGTTTGAGGTTGTAAGCCTGCGCTGACAAATCATGAAACCTCTCTGTCTACGTTTAAACCCCTCTCAGGCAAATCCTTCACCATCCATAAACTGGCCGCCTAAACATACTTGACAAAATCTTGATCTCCCTAGAGTGTGAAACGCAACTCGGGAAAACTTAATATTGTTACAATAGGTATGTTGTTTCTCCGTGTTTTATCAAAGATTTCTTGACATAGGTGTCAAAATCTTGACTGTGGTCTAAAAAAATTAACCACCATTCTGCTACTATTTTTTTATGCATCTTATATCTCATACTATGCGTCAGATCGTTTTCCTTGAATACCTTATAAAATTTTGTTTACAAAGAAATTTCATTTATTCTAAATGTATTAATATTTTTTATTTATTTATTTTTTTTTTTTGAAAATTGCATCTAAAATTAGTGGTAATTTGTTGTAGATTGGGCGAAGAGCCCGGGTTTTAGGTAACAGACGGCTTAAGCAACGGGATGCTTTCTACCATAAGTAACACTTTTGGCACTATTTTAGAAGTGCTTAAAGATGTTTTAAAATTCTAGTACCATTATGCCTCTTTACGCTTAGCTTAAAGGTAGCATCTTTAATTAATTTTAAAGGCAGATCAACGATGACTTACAGACATTTTAATCCATCTTTAAATAAACTTTAAGCTTCCTTAAAAGTAATGCTTTTTCTTGAAAAAAAAATTGTAATGGCTCATGAATACATGTTTTACACGTCTTTTTTTCTGTTCTTCTTGCTTCTACATTTTTTTAAGATTAACTAAACCTTCTCATTTTAAAAGAAAATGTCCTGAGGGCAAAAAGAGTTGAAAGAAGGATGTCTGAATGGGTTTATTTTACATTTCATGGTTGTGCAAGCTTGCTTTAACGTTTCCTACCACCTTTAATTTTAGCACATTGACTTTTTAGAGCAACATGTTTAGTGTTATTATTTTATATCAAAAGGATATATCTGACTAATTTCTCTGTAATTCCTAATTTCTCAAATATAAATATGTACCTTTTGACATCTTGTTTCCACTCTCTGTTCAATATGGTTTATCATACAGACTTCCTCATGATGGCACATATGATCACCCTCACATTGATTGGTTAATAAATCATGGCACGTTTTACAAAGCAAGGTATGTGGCATTCCTATCAAGTACAGTTAAAAACTTAACATTAAAATATTTGTTTTGAATTTGTTTTTTGTAAACGTCTAGCTATGTAACACGTTTAGACATACAAAAAAACTTAGTGAGATCGAATTCTGGCTTTTAATAGTTCATTAACCCTATTTTTTTTTGGCGATGAAATTTTCATTTGCGTTATAGTTAAGAATTTTAACAACTTGTAATAAATATTTTCATCCTTTTTTCTTATCCGAAATTACAGAATTTAAAATGAATTTTAATACATATAAAAGTAGTTAATCTATGTCATATGTGCACAAAGATATATATATTTAGTCATAAGTTCAGATATTATAAAACTTTATAGATTCATTTTATTATTATTATTACTATTATAATTATTATTATCATAGTTATTATTATTATTATTATTATAATTTTCTTTTGCAGTACATAATTTTGATTTCTGGCAATAAGATATACATTTTTCACATATTTCAGGTAAGGTATTTTTTATTTTAATTTATTTATTTTATTTTATTTAATTTCAATTTAACTTTAATTTGATTCAGTTGAATTGAATTGAATTGAATTGAATTGAATTGAATTGAATTGAATTTAATTTTATTTAGTTTAATTTAATTTGATTTTATTTAATTCGATTCAATTTATTTTAATGGCAAAAAAGGCTGTATCGACAAAAAATCTGGTTTATAACAGCTGGTTGAACGCAGGTGTTGAAAGAATCCCAAAAAGTATCCTACTTATGTCCTTAATCTCATTAACTGTTTTTTTTTTTTTTTTTTTTTTTTTTTTTTTTTTTTCAATTGTGTTTAGTGTGATTGTTGATCAACAAAAGTATCAAATAAAAAAGATTTTTTGATACTTTAAAAGGTTTTTTTTTTCTTTTTTTCTCTTTTTTTTTTTTTTTTTTTTAGTTATAGTTATGGTCTCGAAAACTAAAGTTTGATTTTCATTTCAAAATAGCTACCAATCTGGATTTGTAACCGAATGCCTTCTTATAAGATATCAAGTAGCTAAGCTATTTTTATAAATTTTTGACGGTATTAAAGGGTTTTTTCGTTGACCTACTATTACGCTATATGGGATTTTTATTTAAACCGAGTCAATTGCTTAATTGCCCTGAAAAACTTACGATCAATGATAAATAAGACGAAACTTTATGAGGAAAAGCTTTGAGTCATGCAAATTTAAATTGCGTTTAGAATAGACGTCTTAAATCCAAAATATATCGAACAAAACGCTAATTTTGACAAAAACTTATTCAGTAAAGTTGATTTTAATTGGAGTCTATGATATTTTTGTATCGTTGTCCGAATATTAAATGAAAATAATGTACCATTTGATGGAAACGTACAAAAATGCTTATCATTATTGATATTCTTTCTAACCATTTCTACAATGTTTAAAATGTTATCATCAAAATCTGTTGTATTTGCATAATAACATTGTTGAACTGCAGTGTGAGTAATTTTTTATTCAATAAAAACATATTAGTTTTATTGACACATATTATATATTACCTGATGTGTAGGGTTGTATTTCTGCTAGTGTACAATTGTCATCAGCACAGCATACTGCTGTCTGATCAGGATGCTTCGTGGCTTCGGCCTTGGCATGGTCACATTCATGTGCCTTTTAAACAATGAAAACAAAATACTTAAATGCACGTCTACTATCAACTCACAATTATATAACAAAATAGCATTTCATTTTCTATGTACGTAATTACATCTCTCTCTCTATCATTATCATTATCTATCATCTCTGTCATTATACGACTGTGATCTTAAAGTTTAGTTTCAATATTTGATAAATTTAATGGACGATATTAATGGAGTGGATTAATGGAGTTTTTACGCTCCAGTCAAGATTCTTTGACTTATTGCGAGGTGGTCAGTTCTGGGATGTCGGAGGAAACCGGAGTGTCCGGAGAAAACCACCGACCTTCGGCAAGGATCTGTCCCGAGTAGGATTCGAACCCAGGCGGTGAAAGGCACTGTGATCCATAAGCGCGGGTATACGCTATTACTGGACAGACTATGCTAGAAAGACTTTTTATTTCTAGTCTGGTCATTTGAATCAAAAACATTTTATATTTTAGATAAAAATAAGTTATATGATATTCCGGGTATTGTCTGATATATCTTACATTTGCGCATTTAGATTTCCCATTTTGTCCATGTGTTTGTATTAGGCAGAATTGGTCAGGGTGACATTGATGAAGTTGCATGTCACAGTCATGAAAATTGTGACAATTAGGGCAGCTCACAGCTGTAAAAAAGGAAGAAACTAACTTAATTTGATTAAAAATTGCTTTAGAAATAATTTCAATGAAGTTTTGTTACAAGACAAGGGGTACGAATAAGTACTCTACATAACGGTGTTAAGTAGGGTTGATTGAAAACATTGTGGTTGATAAGACTATGAAACAGATTAATTCGTATTGTATTTAATTCATTCGATTAAGGTTCGTTTTGTGTTACTTAACTATGCTGTACAGGATTTGATAAATCGAGGATTACCGGTTAGCATTCAGACAGTATATGGATTCTAATAATTTTGGAACTTTCAATTCATTAATTGTCAATTGTTACGCTTATGTTTTTTTTATATTTTGAACTTTTCGGTCCCTAGTGTCACTGATGAGGAAAGGATGATTTTCCAAATTGTGCACATATGGCACATTAAATTTTAGCAGCAATTTTGTTAAAAAGCTAAGTCAAGAGAATTTTTTAAAAAAAATAATACGTACAACCAGTATGAGCTGTCAAAACCACATTGCCATTTCGGACGGCATCTACACATGCTTGGTCCGGACAGCAACAAGGGGACGCTGGGTGCGGATCCGTACATAAGCTGACACAATGCTGAAATAAGGTTGAAATAATTCGTTAAAACTAAATAAAAACAACCCAAGGAATCGAGAAGTTTTATTTGTCTAGTTTATTATACTGTTATATCACGAAAACTGGTATGGCCAAAAATATAAAATCAGACTCGTCGGCTTTGTAAACCTAACCTTCTGCAATCAAAGCAACATTCCTAACAACGAAGTTTTTTGTCCAGCTGCTTTGCGAGCAGCAAATGAAAAAAAAAAAAATCAGCACGTTTGTGAATATTCATACCAACAATTCATTTTTGCAAGCAGTAAACGTGAGTTTATATAAATAGTTAAAAAAAAACAAAAAAAAAAAAAAAAAAAAACAAGAACCATTAACGCCATTTCTGAGTTATTCCAAACAGAAAATGTCATAAATTACAAATAAGACAAAAATGATGATTCAGTTGCTCCTGTTAATTTATCATTGATGAAATTAAAATATCTTACAGCGAAGATGTAAAGATGTTCAGGCATATTAAGAGTAATTCCGACATTGCGAGAAATAGATTTTGCAAAAGTTGTACCTCTGAAAATTCAAGATGAAAACTTCCGTTGTCAAATTAACGAATTATTTTATCGGAAATATTTGTTAGATTTCCTGATAATAGTAACTTTAAAATATAATAATTGAGTTTTACTCCCTTTGGATTTTTAATACAGTAAAATTTGTTTTCATAGTAACATGACATTTATTCAATTTTAACTCTGGCATTAGATAAACTGTTAAGTTTACTTGTATACTCATACTAATGTTTTTAGAACTTTTATACATTTTTCATATTGACCAAAACCAAAACTTAGCATGCTGTATATTGCCAAATTTAATTCCATACAATTTACAAATGACTTTTTATTGTCAATTATAATCCTGCTAAAATAAACCGCTATACCATATTGGAAAGTAGGTATTTGACTGTTCCAAGACAAGGACTGTTTCAGGAGGAAGACTGGATATTGTTAGTAACTATTTTATATCTTTCTGGTTCGAGAACTGGATAATTATAATTAATAGATTTAATACTGTTCCAGGAGGAAGACTGGATATTTTAAAGTAGATTTAATACTGTTCCAGGAGGAAGACTGGATATTTTAAAGTAGATTTAATACTGTTCTAGGAGGAAGACTGGATATTTTAAAGAAGATTAATTACTGTTCCAGGAGGAAGACTGGATATTTTAAAGTAGATTTAATACTGTTCTAGGAGGAAGACTGGATATTTTAAAGTAGATTTAATACTGTTCTAGGAGGAAGACTGGATATTTTAAAGAAGATTTATTACTGTTCTAGGAGGAAGACTGGATATTTTAAAGTAGATTTAATATTGTTCCAGGAGGAAGACTGGATATTTTAATGTAGATTTAATATTATTCCAGGAGGAAGACTGGATATTTTAAAGTAGATTTAATACTGTTCTAGGAGGAAGACTGGATATTTTAAAGTAGATTTAATACTGTTCCAGGAGGAAGACTGGATATTTTAAAGTAGATTTAATATTGTTCCAGGAGGAAGACTGGATATTTTAAAGTAGATTTAATACTGTTCCAGGAGGAAGACCTGGATATTTAAAGTAGATTTAATATTAGTTCCAGGAGGAAGACTGGATATTTTAAAGTAGATTTAATACTGTTCCAGGAGGAAGACTGGATATTTTAAAGTAGATTTAATAGTGTTCCAGGAGGAAGACTGGATATTTTAAAGTAGATTTAATACTGTTCTAGGAGGAAGACTGGATATTTTAAAGTAGATTTAATACTGTTCTCAGGAGGAAGACTGGATATTTTAAAGTAGATTTAATACTGTTCTAGGAGGAAGACTGGATATTTTAAAGTAGATTTAATACTGTTCTAGAGGGAAGACTGGATATTTTAAAGAAGATTTATTACTGTTCTAGGAGGAAGACTGGATATTTTAAAGAAGATTTTATATTGTTCCAGGAGGAAAGACTGGATATTTTAAAGTAGATTTAATTTACTGTTCTAGGAGGAAGACTGGATATTTTTAAAGAAGATTTTTACTGTTCTAGGAGGAAGACTGGATATTTTTAAAGAAGATTATATTGTTCCAGGAGGAAGACTGGATATTTTAAAGAGATTTAATACTGTTCTAGGAGGAAGACTGGAGTATTTAAAGAAGATTTATTACTGTTTCAGGAGGAAAGACTGGATATTTAAAGAGATTTATTATTGTTCCAGGAGGAAGACTGGATATTTTAAAGTAGATTTAATACTGTTCTAGGAGGAAGACTGGATATTTAAAGTAGATTTTAATACTGTTCCAGGAGGAAGACTCGGATATTTTAAAGAAGATTTATTATTGTTCAGGAGGAAGACTGGATATTTTAAAGTAGATTTAATACTGTTCAGGAGGAAGACTGGATATTTTAAAGTAGATTTAATACTGTTCTAGGAGGAAGACTGGATATTTTAAAGTAGATTTATAACTGTTCTAGGAGGAAGACTGGATATTTAAAGAAGATTTATTACTGTTCTAGGAGGAAGACTGGATATTTTAAAGTAGATTTATTACTGTTCCAGGAGGAAGACTGGATATTTTAAAGTAGATTTTATACTGTTCCAGGAGGAAGACTGGATATTTTAAAGTAGATTTAATACTGTTCCAGGAGGAAGACTGGATATTTTAAAGTAGATTTATTACTGTTCTAGGAGGAAGACTGGATATTTTAAAGTAGATTTTATACTGTTTCCAGGAGGAAGACTGGATATTTTAAAGTAGATTTATACTGTTCTAGGAGGAAGACTGGATATTTTAAAGGAGATTTATTACTGTTCTAGGAGGAAGACTGGATATTTTAAAGTAGATTTATTACTGTTCCAGGAGGAAGACTGGATATTTTAAAGTAGATTTATTACTGTTCCAGGAGGAAGACTGGATATTTTAAAGTAGATTTAATACTGTTCTAGGAGGAAGACTGGATATTTTACGGTAGATTTATACTGTTCCAGGAGGAAGACTGGATATTTTAAAGTAGATTTATTACTGTTCTAGGAGGAAGACTGGATATTTTACGGTAGATTTTATACTGTTCCAGGAGGAAGACTGGATATTTTAAAGTAGATTTATTACTGTTCTAGGAGGAAGACTGGATATTTTACGGTAGATTTTATACTGTTCCAGGAGGAAGACTGGATATTTTAAAGTAGATTTATTACTGTTCTAGGAGGAAGACTGGATATTTTACGGTAGATTTATACTGTTCCAGGAGGAAGACTGGATATTTTAAAGTAGATTTAATACTGTTCTAGGAGGAAGACTGGATATTTTACGGTAGATTTTATACTGTTCCAGGAGGAAGACTGGATATTTTAAAGTAGATTTATTACTGTTCTAGGAGGAAGACTGGATATTTTACGGTAGATTTTATACTGTTCCAGGAGGAAGACTGGATATTTTAAAGTAGATTTAATACTGTTCTAGGAGGAAGACTGGATATTTTACGGTAGATTTTTATACTGTTCCAGGAGGAAGACTGGATATTTTAAAGTAGATTTATTACTGTTCTAGGAGGAAGACTGGATATTTTACGGTAGATTTTATACTGTTCCAGGAGGAAGACTGGATATTTTAAAGTAGATTTATTACTGTTCTAGGAGGAAGACTGGATATTTTACGGTAGATTTTATACTGTTCCAGGAGGAAGACTGGATATTTTAAAGTAGATTTAATACTGTTCCAGGAGGAAGACTGGATATTTTAAAGTAGATTTATTACTGTTCCAGGAGGAAGACTGGATATTTTAAAGTAGATTTATTACTGTTCCAGGAAGAAGACTGGATATTTTAAAGTAGATTTATTACTGTTCTAGGAGGAAGACTGGATATTTTACGGTAGATTTTATACTGTTCCAGGAGGAAGACTGGATATTTTAAAGTAGATTTAATACTGTTCCAGGAGGAAGACTGGATATTTTAAAGTAGATTTATTACTGTTCTAGGAGGAAGACTGGGTATTTTACGGTAGATTTTATACTGTTCCAGGAGGAAGACTGGATATTTTACGGTAGATTTTATACTGTTCCAGGAGGAAGACTGGATATTTTACGGTAGATTTTATACTGTTCCAGGAGGAAGACTGGATATTTTAAAGTAGATTTAATACTGTTCCAGGAGGAAGACTGGATATTTTAAAGTAGATTTAATACTGTTCCAGGAGGAAGACTGGATATTTTAAAGTAGATTTAATACTGTTCCAGGAGGAAGACTGGATATTTTAAAGTAGATTTAATACTGTTCCAGGAGGAAGACTGGATATTTTAAAGTAGATTTATTACTGTTCCAGGAGGAAGACTGGATATTTTAAAGAAGATTTATTATTGTTCCAGGAGGAAGACTGGATATTTTAAAGTAGATTTTATACTGTTCCAGGAGGAAGACTGGATATTTTAAAGTAGATTTAATACTGTTCTAGGAGGAAGACTGGATATTTTACGGTAGATTTTATACTGTTCCAGGAGGAAGACTGGATATTTTAAAGTAGATTTAATACTGTTCTAGGAGGAAGACTGGATATTTTAAAGAAGATTTATTACTGTTCTAGGAGGAAGACTGGATATTTTAAAGAAGATTTATTATTGTTCCAGGAGGAAGACTGGATATTTTAAAGTAGATTTAATACTGTTCTAGGAGGAAGACTGGATATTTTAAAGAAGATTTATTACTGTTCTAGGAGGAAGACTGGATATTTTAAAGAAGATTTATTATTGTTCCAGGAGGAAGACTGGATATTTTAAAGTAGATTTAATACTGTTCTAGGAGGAAGACTGGATATTTTAAAGTAGATTTAATACTGTTCTAGGAGGAAGACTGGATATTTTAAAGAAGATTTATTATTGTTCCAGGAGGAAGACTGGATATTTTAAAGTAGATTTAATACTGTTCTAGGAGGAAGACTGGATATTTTAAAGAAGATTTATTACTGTTCTAGGAGGAAGACTGGATATTTTAAAGAAGATTTATTATTGTTCCAGGAGGAAGACTGGATATTTTAAAGAAGATTTATTATTGTTCCAGGAGGAAGACTGGATATTTTAAAGAAGATTTATTATTGTTCCAGGAGGAAGACTGGATATTTTAAAGTAGATTTAATACTGTTCTAGGAGGAAGACTGGATATTTTAAAGAAGATTTATAACTGTTCTAGGAGGAAGACTGGATATTTTAAAGAAGATTTATTATTGTTCCAGGAGGAAGACTGGATATTTTAAAGTAGATTTATTACTGTTCTAGGAGGAAGACTGGATATTTTACGGTAGATTTTATACTGTTCCAGGAGGAAGACTGGATATTTTAAAGTAGATTAATACTGTTCCAGGAGGAAGACTGGATATTTTAAAGTAGATTTAATACTGTTCTAGGAGGAAGACTGGATATTTTAAAGTAGATTTAATACTGTTCCAGGAGGAAGACTGGATATTTTAAAGTAGATTTAATACTGTTCTAGGAGGAAGACTGGATATTTTAAAGAAGATTTATTACTGTTCTAGGAGGAAGACTGGATATTTTAAAGAAGATTTATTATTGTTCCAGGAGGAAGACTGGATATTTTAAAGAAGATTTATTATTGTTCCAGGAGGAAGACTGGATATTTTAAAGTAGATTTAATACTGTTCTAGGAGGAAGACTGGATATTTTACGGTAGATTTTATACTGTTCCAGGAGGAAGACTGGATATTTTAAAGTAGATTTATTACTGTTCTAGGAGGAAGACTGGATATTTTACGGTAGATTTTATACTGTTCCAGGAGGAAGACTGGATATTTTAAAGTAGATTTATTACTGTTCTAGGAGGAAGACTGGATATTTTACGGTAGATTTTATACTGTTCCAGGAGGAAGACTGGATATTTTAAAGTAGATTTATTACTGTTCTAGGAGGAAGACTGGATATTTTACGGTAGATTTTATACTGTTCCAGGAGGAAGACTGGATATTTTAAAGTAGATTTAATACTGTTCTAGGAGGAAGACTGGATATTTTACGGTAGATTTTATACTGTTCCAGGAGGAAGACTGGATATTTTAAAGTAGATTTATTACTGTTCTAGGAGGAAGACTGGATATTTTACGGTAGATTTTATACTGTTCCAGGAGGAAGACTGGATATTTTAAAGTAGATTTAATACTGTTCTAGGAGGAAGACTGGATATTTTACGGTAGATTTTATACTGTTCCAGGAGGAAGACTGGATATTTTAAAGTAGATTTATTACTGTTCTAGGAGGAAGACTGGATATTTTACGGTAGATTTTATACTGTTCCAGGAGGAAGACTGGATATTTTAAAGTAGATTTATTACTGTTCTAGGAGGAAGACTGGATATTTTACGGTAGATTTTATACTGTTCCAGGAGGAAGACTGGATATTTTAAAGTAGATTTAATACTGTTCCAGGAGGAAGACTGGATATTTTAAAGTAGATTTATTACTGTTCCAGGAGGAAGACTGGATATTTTAAAGTAGATTTATTACTGTTCCAGGAAGAAGACTGGATATTTTAAAGTAGATTTATTACTGTTCTAGGAGGAAGACTGGATATTTTACGGTAGATTTTATACTGTTCCAGGAGGAAGACTGGATATTTTAAAGTAGATTTAATACTGTTCCAGGAGGAAGACTGGATATTTTAAAGTAGATTTATTACTGTTCTAGGAGGAAGACTGGGTATTTTACGGTAGATTTTATACTGTTCCAGGAGGAAGACTGGATATTTTACGGTAGATTTTATACTGTTCCAGGAGGAAGACTGGATATTTTACGGTAGATTTTATACTGTTCCAGGAGGAAGACTGGATATTTTAAAGTAGATTTAATACTGTTCCAGGAGGAAGACTGGATATTTTAAAGTAGATTTAATACTGTTCCAGGAGGAAGACTGGATATTTTAAAGTAGATTTAATACTGTTCCAGGAGGAAGACTGGATATTTTAAAGTAGATTTAATACTGTTCCAGGAGGAAGACTGGATATTTTAAAGTAGATTTATTACTGTTCCAGGAGGAAGACTGGATATTTTAAAGAAGATTTATTATTGTTCCAGGAGGAAGACTGGATATTTTAAAGTAGATTTTATACTGTTCCAGGAGGAAGACTGGATATTTTAAAGTAGATTTTATACTGTTCCAGGAGGAAGACTGGATATTTTAAAGTAGATTTTATACTGTTCCAGGAGGAAGACTGGATATTGTAAGCACTGTTTTTATACTTCTTTGGTTCGACGACTGGATATTTTAAATAGACTTTATAATCTTCCAGGACGAAGACTGGATATTATAAAGAACGTTTTTATTCTATTCCAAGACGAGAACTGGATATTGTGAAGAACGTTTAAATACTGTTCCAGGACAATTACTGCATTTATTGTAAAGAGTTTTTAAATTATGTTTCAGGACGAAAACATGATATTATGAAGTACGTTTTAATGCTGTTACAGGTCTAAGACAGGATATTATAAAATACGTTATAAAACGGTTCCAGGACAAAGACTGGATATACGTTTATACTTTTTCATAACGAGAACCGACTATCGTTAAATATATTTTATACTGCTACAAGATGGTGTTGACTATTTTCAAGTATATGTATAGCACTATAACAGGACAAGTTTTTACTTTGTCAACTTTTATTTTAATATTACATGAATAGGACTAACTATGGTCAAGTATAATTTATACCTTACAAGGAAAATGACTGGCTATTATCCAGTGTCGTTTATACTGTTTTAGAATGTAAAATTAAAAAATGTAGTTTTATTCGAATACTGCTTAAAGAGGAAAACTAAAACCGTGAAAATGTTTGTAGTTTAGTTGAACTTGAAAAAGTAAGTTGTTTAACTCACCTGTAAATTCCTTTCTGTGAACAATAATACGGTAAACTATTATTTAGATTTAAGTTTAAATGGAATTGTCACTTTCAATTTAATGATAAAAATTGAGATATTAAAATATAATTAACATTTCATAGACGTATATATAACAAGTTTTACATAGTATGCATGTAAATACTTACATTATCATCTATACATTTTCCCACAAATGCTCCTGTCTTGTCGTGTGAAACTTCACAGTTCTGAAAACAGTTTATATATATATATATATATATATATATATATATATATATATATATATATATATATATATATATATATATATAATATCAATTCAAAGGCACGTGATTTCATTCTGAAAATAAAATAATATAAAGCGAAGTAATTGATTGATGCTATATTATGTTGAGTTTTTGACCTAACAAGTGAATTAATTTAGATTTTTTTAAAGTCCTGTGCTGACGCTTTCAATTTTTTTCAATATTTATTCAATTTTATAAAATGGGAAAACAAAGTATAATTAATAATAATAATAATAATAATAATAAATAAAATAAATAAATTTTAAAAAAAGCCGGAACACTTATCGCAAATACGCTTGTCTATAAAAATATATTTCAAAGGCTGCTCCCGGTGTGCCCCATGTATTTATTTATTTATTTATTTTTTTTTTTTTTTTTTTGCATCCTCCACATACGATACAAGATCCAATTTTGTCTTAACCGTTTTCTAATAATAAAATTTTATTATATGACGCATAGCATTCTTCCTGAAAGATAAGTTTTTCAACTCATCGTAAGCTTCGTTACCAATGATATGGATCTATTTCATAATTTGGCCATTTTGCAAGCCTTTTTGGTAAAAATATACACACATCATGTTACATTTTTCACCATCCACGATCAATTACCTAGAACATTGTGTGTGCATCAATTACAGTGGGATCAGAGGTAAACAAAATGCCGTTTTGATTTTTTTAATAATTTTATTTTTTTTACGCAAAAGCAATGTAATTTTTTGAGGTTTTGTCAAGAATGCATGCGGGTATTTTATAAATGACCCCCGGGAATCCTTTTAAATATTTAAATCCTGTGTATAAGGCCCCCAAAATTAGCGAAAAAATCAGGTAGAGTTACCAGCTTCATTGTTAAATCAACGATAAATTTAAATAGTTTCACAATCGTACATAAAACATGAATGAATTAGCAATTGATAATAATTTAAAACGGAAAAAATATTTAAAACATGGTATGCCGGTTGTAGACTTGAGGGGAATAATTAGAAATTTTTCGAACAATTACTGAATTTTTTTATAATTATTTTCTTTTTTTTTTCATGCAAACTCATTTATGTGTAATTGTCAAGATAAGTCTTACAAATATTTAAATTTAAGATCGACAATGTAGTTCCGTAATTCATGTTGATCGCCAAAGTCGCTGTAAGCCTAACAAACATATTAATCTGCGATCGTCTTTGCAGTCCGTACATAAAATTATACTGCAATCCCTACAATTAGTTGTCCCTTGCAAACAAATATGTCTACGATCTTAACTGTTGTCTCTTACGACATATTAATTGTCAAAGTTAATGAAAATTTAACGAACATCTCATACGGACATACAGACATTAAAGTCGGAGGGCTTACTATCTAATAGAATCTGGGTTCATGGTATACCAAAAAAGAACGCCCAGTTAAAGGTTTGCTTTGTTTAAGAAAAGCAATTAATCTCGAAGCATTAATCTAATGAAAAATTAGTGTATGCGGGAGATATCTGAGTTCTTGTATTATGGTTTGCCTTGCGCTAACACGCACCCAGGACGACTTTTTGGAAAGATGCTTGCTCATTGAGTCAGTATGCCGCAAATTGGCATAATACTTAAGTGTCACACAATGTTGAACGCCTGGCGAAAAAACACTATCTCAAATTTTAAAGTACATGTATTATGTTTCAACTAATCAGGAGTTTCCGGTTCTACTGCACTTCTGAGTGTAACTTTCTACTACTGAGTCACCAGATTGGTGCGTTTCTTTGTCAGTTACTTTACAGAGAATCTGAACATCATTTCGGTGTGAGTAACCATGTACACCTTTCAGGGTTCTGCCTAGTGTTTTCATATTGTCTAAAATATTTGAAACCTAGAGCGCAAACATTATTATATAAATTGTAAAATAAGTGAGAATGAAGCAGAAAAAACTACTTTAAGGGTGATTCAAAAGTTCACGTAATATTATTACTCATTCATATAACAAATTCCGTTACTTGCACGTATCAACTCACATTGTCGGCTAATTAAGACTTACATGATGATGGTTATCGCAATGTGAACCGAAACAGGCTCCAACAGGCGGAAGGTTCAAATGATGATGATGGTTATTGGCGGCGTTGGCACCAAAAATTCCTGAACAAGGAATATAAATTTACAAAATTATATTTTTAAACTAAACACCAATTCCACAATTTGTTTTTAGCATTCTTATAATTTATATAAAATATATAATTATATATATATGATATCGTTTCATATCTATATATTAAAATTGTTAATGAAACAATACAAATTTTAATCATTATTTCTATTATTATGTAAAAAATCTAAGGAACATTAAGGTTTGTTATAATGTTTTTGTTGCGTTTTACCTGAGTTTACGAACAAGTCAAAGCAATCAATATGACAGTGGAATATATTGTTACCAGTACAAATATTCGTCATTCGGCCTTACGGGTGCCCCCGTCATATTTTAAATGAGAAAGAACATTACATTATCTAACTTGCCCTAACGGTAAACTTAAATTAGCGGTCACCTTTCTTATGCGGTCAGATTCAAACCCTCCCGAACTTTATAAGTTTTTTTTTTACTGAAATAAGCGGTTACCTCCCTTACGCGGTTAGCGGTCACCAATTCTTGACCGTTTCGATCAAAATTACCTCCCTGATGCGGTCAGCTACCGATTTAAGCAAAAATGGCTTCACTAAGCGGAAATAAATTTGTCTCCCTTTTTGGATTACACAAAACTAGGTCATTCAGCAAACCTCGGATTAGAATATCATTCTCATCCACGATATCAGCCGAGGTGTGACAAGTGCCAGGTTAGGGTGTAACCTATTGGTACCTTCTGTTTTATCAGCTACATGTTTATAATCGAAAACGGCAGGATTAAAGATTGATATTTACAAAATAAAGTCATGTATACAGTCAAACTTGCCCCGACGGTTAGTTTTTTTCAAGTACGTTTCCATTATTCTGTTTTTTACGTTTAAAACATATCAGATCTCATGTTGAGCTTCGAACGCCTACAGATGTATCAGAAAAGTACAATATTTTTCCTTGTCCACAGATAATCGAATCAGCTGATACAATCAGGTAAGTAAAGTTGAGTAGATTTCATTGTAATTGAATAGAATTATAGGTAGTCTTAGCCAGTTTTGTTTTAAAGATTTTAACCTGTGTACACGTTTGGCGTTTTATAAAAACGCCACGAAGTGTTTTTTTTTTTAATTTAGAAGAAAGAGTTCATGTTTTAAAATTGCTTGATAGTGGGAAAAGTTCTCGAGATGTTGCAGAATTAATGGATGTTGTTCGAACTCAAATTCAAAACATTCGAAAAAGGAAATTGGAAGTTTTAGAAGATTTTGAAAGTAATGTTTCCTCTGAACGTAAACGGAAACGTCACAAAACTGAAAATGAAGACATTAATGATTTATTATGGGCATGGTTCAAGGATGCAGTTCAGCGGAGAGTGACTGTCACAGGGCCACTGATAAAAGAATAAGCATTAAAATTTGCCAGCGATTTGAAATTGATTCCTTCAAAGCATCAAATAGATGGCGTGATTATTTTATTAAACGCCACAATATTGTGTTCGGTACCACGAGTGGGGAGAGGGGAGACGTTAAGGAGGACAAAGTTAAAAAATGGATAACAAAGTTGCCATCTCTGACTGAAGGGTATCTACCTGAATTTTTTTTAACATGGATGAAACTTGGCTTTTTTACCGTGACACAACCAGAAAAACATTTCACATTAAACGAGACGACTGTGCGGAGGAAAGCGATCAAAAGAGAGAATAACTGTAGCCTTATGTGCCAGCATGACAGGAAAGAAGTTAAAACCATTAGATATAGGAAAATCAGAAAAACCGAGATGTTTCAACAAAGTTAACATAGAAAGTTTACCAGTGGACTATAAACTTAACAGAAAAGCTTGGATGAATGGTCACCTGATTAAAGTTTGGTTAAGAAAAGTGAACAAGATCATGCAGAAAAAAAAACAGGAATATTTTGCTTTTTATTGTCAATGCGCCATCACATCCATCTAGTTTGACTTTAAGCAATATTAAACTCAATTTTTTCCATCGAACACAACATCAAAATGTCAACATATGGACCAAGAGATAATTTAACCCGTAAAATTAAAATTCCGAAAAAAACAGTTGTTATATATGATCAGTTAAATGGATATAAAAAAGAGAAATGTGGATCTGAAATATTGAAAAGCATATCAATTCTAGATACTATTTACTGGATAGCTAAATCCTGGAGTGAAAATAAAAACATGTGACGAGACCACAACAGACTGGTGAAAACCAGTTTCAGAGTTATTAAACAAGGACGATCATATTGAGGATGAAAGTGAGGATGACAAAATCGATGAATATGAACAGGAAAGAATAAAATCTATTTTTGAGGCACAACAGATGATTCTCAAGTTGAGGAAGTTCGCTAGAGTGAAAAAACATCTATTTTGAACAAAATTATGGAATAGATGATGAACTATTACAAATGATGTCAGTTGATAAGAAGCAAGCTACCATATCAGATTTTTAATACCTTTATAACTATTTTAAATGTCGACTTTGTAAATATTTTTAGATCGATAAAATTGAGCAGTTTTAATTTTTCATTGTGGTTAACATTAATAATGGCTCTTATGAGGAAGCCCCCCACGTGGCAAAAACTGGAAACATCATTTTTCAGTATAATAATACATTATACTGAAATCATGGTGGCTAACTTTCCTCCTCCACAAATATACGCTCTGCAAAATGACCAACCTCGATTTAAAGGTCACCTCTATGAAGCAGCCACTGCTTAACACAGGTTTGACTGTATAGTAAATGCAGGCAAATACCTTTTTATTATTACAGTCAGTGTCACAGGATGTAATATTTACACCAACAATCTATATCAGTGACAACAATCGTGATCGCTTTGTTGTTTCACGTTGAGTAAGTGTTTTTTTTATTTAGTGATCACTTCCAACTTTTATTTTTGGCCAATCAGATCACAGGTGTTTGTCTTTAAATTTGTTATTTTTCTTTCGACTCGAAAGGTGCTCAAGAAACTTCCTTTAAAAAATGTAGTTGACAAAGAACTCACTGACGACTTTTTCAAAAAGAAAATCAAATATAAAGTATAAATTGTATAAACAATATGATAATGGCACTTTTTATGCTGACATCCCTGTCCGTTTCATAACTTAATAATGACAACATTGATGCAATGGGGTGGAGGCAGAGAATGATTCACGAAATAAATCTGGTTTGTTAAGCCCAAGCTTGTTAAATAAAACACTTTGTATTCCATTATGTTTAAGCGCCCTCTTATTTTTCAATTAAAACGAATACTGATGGGATTTAAATTACTCACGTAACTCTAAGACGACTCAAAAACACCCGATTTGGACAATATATTAAATATCTCAAAAATTGTCATGTAAAATTTGTTAATATATTTATTTCGTAGGTTTAAAAAAGTAAAATGGTGTTAAATATGTTAAGGTTTGTTTTAATGTTGTTTTACGCAACATAGGTAATTTGTTTAGCTAATTATGACGATAGTTTTATTGATCTCAAAGTTAATCTTTAACACAAGTTGATGTGTACAACTGTTTATGATCTAAATCGCACTCATGATAACCTTAAGATCTTAAGAGTGCTAATACAATCACCTGTCTGTAATCGCAGTTAAACGTCGAGGACCACCCAGTCTATTACATTTGTACCGAACCAACCAGCAACGGCCTACGGCAAAGGAAAACATCCACCCGAAGTCGATCCAGCTGTGATAAGACAGCTTGAGATTTAAGATTAATTATCTATTAAATAATGCGTATCAAAGACGGCCTACGTCAAGGAAAAACATTCTGTTGTTCGAGTTCAAACCCAGAGAAAAAAAGACGTCTTGAGATTAAAGATAAATGTCTTAATCACCCATTATATAAGATCTAAAATTTAGCCTTTAAATTAATTTTGACAATGCAGCTTGGATTCGTTCTATTTATATAAAACATATATATTTTACAATTTTACAAACCTGTCACAACTACCACCAAAAATTTTATATATTCCATGGTCAGGCAATATGTTGACAGTGTACGTCAGCGTTTGAGCTTCCTTATCTTACGCGAAAATGTTTATCAATACCACGTGATAAGTGTAAAATTATACGATTACCAACTCTTTCCGGGTGCTGCTGAAAGTTTTGATGTGGACAACAATGTCTAATAAATATTAAAGAACACAATCGAAATGAACCTTATCTTGAGAAAATTCTATATTCAATTATCGAAATAGGTGCAGTTAAATAGCTGTGTTAAAGAAATTCGCTATCTCAATGTGTCCGGGCCATAGTTTATCTATTTACCATAATGAATTATATATAACCTAAAAAGTGGCTGTTTGTAGACATCTATTAATTTCTTTCAATAACTTATACAACTTAACTTTTAAACAACGGTTTATAATATCAAACTTACATTTAAAAGTAACCATTGTTAAAAGTTATAATATCAGCACCACTGAGCGGCAATATTCGACCGTCAATGTCTATAATGTATGCAGGAATATTAGATAATGAAAAATGCTATTGGAAATGTCAATTATTGGCGAGTGGAGTGGAGTAATGGTGTTTTACGCCCCAGTCAAGATTCTTTCACTTATTTCGAGGCGGTCAGTTCTGGGTTGGTGGAGGAACCAGAGTGCCCCGGAGAAAACCACCGACCTTCGGCATGAGAACTGACAAACTTTTTCACATTAGGATCTGTCCCGAGTGGGATTCGAACCCAGGCGGTGAGAGGCACTGCGATCCGTAAGCTCGCGCTTTAGACCACTCGAAAAACCGAGGCCCCTCAATTATTGGCGATAGTCAAGATCATGCATTTAAGAAATTAAACATACAATTATTACAAGAGCTGTCTGAAGACTCAAAAACTGTAGGACTACTTGCACCGAAAACAAATTGAACAAAAGAAACTGGGTGCAACGAACCAGAACTAAAATTTTGTGGAAAGTTGAAAAGATACATAAAAAAACTCGCTTTATATGTTAAACATTATTGTATTTTGAGAAACCATAAAAAATTTAAAAAGAATTAAAAGAAAAACTTTTTTTCTTCTTCTACATTATGTCCTAATTTGACATTCAAAAACTCCTGAACAATTTCAACACAAGTTTAATTTTAAAACAATCAGCCCATAATTGTGGGACAAGTTGCACCCACATAATATACACAAGATACCAGAAACTAGATACAAAGAACCATAGTTCCAATTCAGAGAACAATCGAAAAGAAACACAAAAACCCGTTTAACATATTAAATATTGTTACTTGTTTTAAAAGAAAAAATAAAAAGGTTTCATGTATTTTCTACATTATTTCCTTATTTGACATTTGAACTCAACCTTTGTCCTTGACCTTTAAAACTAGGACCTTAATTTTCAACGCAGCATACTGCTTTCCCATTATACATGATATTAGTTTCATCTTGATATCCTCATCAAGTCAAAAGATTTGGACCGGAAAAATAAAAATGTAAACGTACGGAAAAAGCACTCATGATATATACACATGTATATGTTTGTTTATTGATTTCCCAACAAACAATCGGTATACAAACGGGCACAAATTGTGCATCTTTGCTGACTGATTTGTTTCTTTTTTCAAATAAATTACTGTAAACCAACTTTTATTCGCGTGCTATAAACTTTTGCGTGTTTCGCGAGAGCAAAATAATCGCGAAGGTTAATCGTCGCGAACTTGTTGTCGAAAATGGTCTACAAAATTAAGTTGACAAAACTTTTAAAACTTCCGAATTTGCATACTGCACATCAGCAGTTTTCTGTGGCGTGTTTCATTATTTTGATCAGGAACACATATTTCTAATTTATTTCTGGTGTCTTTGGTACATTTAATCCAGTTTTCGATTTTTGAAGCCATTGTACAACCGACATGGTTAAGACCACAAGTAATAATAAAATGTGATGAGCTTAAACAATACAAAAACGCCAAACGCTAGTGAGTATAAATAACTTGTTAATTAAATTCGTTATCGGATTAATATCGCTTAGTATACTAATACATACGATATATATATACCACAGGGACTTGTATCAACTTATAATTATTATTTTTTAAAAAAAAATCAAAAAGTCGCCCTCTAAATACCGTAAAAGCGAAAAGGGAATAAACGATTTCGGACCTGCCTCACTTTAACAAAACAACGATTAATTACCTTATTTTGATATATGCCGTTAATTTTATACACATTTTTCTTAATAACGATGCATATAACAATAAGATTACTCTCCAAGAATTTGTGAATTCTTCGAATGATTTCGATTTTTTTTATAAACGGACGCCATGGCAGGACACCTAAACCGTCAATGGCAATCTCACATTCGAGCTATCGTACATAAGGAACCAACAGATCAGGTAAGTTCCGAAATGGTTTTTTGAATTCCAGTAATTAATCGCTGTTTTGTTAAATCGGATTATTTTAGTGAGGCAGGGTCCGAAATCGTTTATTCCCTTTTCGCTTTTCCTGTATCTAGAGGGTCGACTTTTTGACTTTTTTTAAAAAAAAAAAAAATAATAATAATAATAAGTTGATACAAGTCCCTGTGTATATACTACTGTTTACGCAACACTTTGTTTACGGAAGTAGTTAATCAGTTATAGTCCGTATCGCGAAAGTTTATGGTTTTTCTTATTTCTAGCTATAGTCCATATCGCGAAAGTTAATAGTCGCGAAATAGTTTTGGTAAGAGAATCGCGAAAGTTAATAGCCGCGAATAAAAGTTTGTTTACAGTAGATTTTTGCAGAACCTTGTCAAATTTTGAGAGAAGACACTTTCGCTAAATCATTAACTTTAACATAAAGATATGGCGTTCTGTTTCTAAATAAGCCCCAGTTTGGAGAATATGTGGATGCCATCTATCTGATTGAGGCTTGAAATAAAAGATACGACTGATTCTCCATGTTCTGCTTCATATTCGGACTTATACCTAGGTTATGACATCCATGAAATGTTACATCTAAAGCTATACGACAAATGTGATGACTTCATTTTTTTTATTGACAACTTTCATTTCCTTCAAGAAATATCTCTGTTTGTCCTGTGTAAAGTGTATATGTTTTACAGTTTCTACGGTATGGTGAAGCTTTTTCTCAGTACAGAGACTTTTTACAACGAAACAAGCGGCTTACAATTAAATTGCTGACTCACGGTTATTGCAATCCCAAGCTAATTAAGACCCTTTTTAAAAGTTTTGTGGCCGTTATCACAATATTGTCGATAAGTATGAAGTCACTGTATCCAAAGCTATACTGGATATAATTGACTTACCAAAGTTCCATGTTTCTCTTATTCTCAAATTTGACCTTTGCACGTGAAAGGTGTGCTTACCCTTCCGGAGTACTCAGGCTCTCTTTATGGACGGAAGTTTATGGGTATTACTACTAAATCCGTCTGTTTTCAACGTTTGTTATTAGGGGAGGAATTGGGATTTGGACATAGTACTAACTGGTATGTATGATTTTTATTTGCATCAACCAAATCTTTTTACTATACACAGAAAGACAAATTCTAATCTGAAGAACATTAATTTCTTTATTCATGTTCAACTAGAAGCAAGTATTAAGTAATTAGAAGCAAATATTAAGTAAGATAAGGATAGTGTCAAACCTTGACCTTGTCACACGGCTGAACTCTCCAAGTTAAATACGGTTTAAATCAAACGTGCTGATTTTTAAAATGAAAATGACTTGTCATTTTGCTTGAGCGGTTATCTTTTGTCTGACTTAGTTTAATAGATGAATTATATGTCAAAATACTTCACGTAAAATAAGCTTGTTTTTCTAAGGTTAAAATTGAATTTAAAATAAAAAAGAAATCTTATCGTTTTTTGAAGATTTGTTTTTCCCAACTTTCATAACATGTCCTTTACTACATTTCATTTTTAGATGTAGAATATTTCTTATTTATTAGGAAAGTTAAGTTGAACAATGGTAATTCATTCTATTGGTTGATTTGTCAAATGAAATGGTAACCAAAAAGCCGATATAATTTTGACACGATATAGTGATAAACTACAACTGGTATTACAAATGTAATCTGCACTAATACACATTCATGATTTAACCAGTAATACAACAAGAGGAGCAATCGACTCGTAGAGATTTTCAATGAAACTGATACAAAAATATTCAAATTTTATATACTCTCCTGTGTTTGATAGGTCTAATATCAAACTTAGTAATCCAGCATGCAGATAAAATATATAACAAATACCTGCTAAATTTTGATGTGCCAGATGTGCACATTTCGGAAAATCATTCCTCATATATATATATAACTTATATATATTTACAGGTGTGACATCTTGTTGTCAACATTTTTAAAATATAACATAACATTGTCTATGTTTAAATAAGAGCATACTTGATTCCATCAAAAAAAAGAATATGTTTGTATCTCTCAGCATATTGATTTCAATAACATTCTGGATTTCGAGGAGAAGATGTTCAATATTCTATTTTTGTTTTATATATTTATTTTTTATTTTATTTTATTTTATTTATTTATTTATTTATTTATTTATTTTTTGTGCTAGAAATATTAAATGATCAATCGAAACTATAAAGATGTATTATTGAAAAAAAATCTTTTCCGGGCCTTTCGAATATTTGCTGTCACAAGTGAATTTCAAATGTTTACATTTTAAAAAACCACTGGATGTTAATCATATGTGTCATATAATCATATATAATATGAATGGCATTCGACAAATCATTAAGCAGGATATTAAAGTCTCCAATTATTGTCAATCACCCAAGGACAAAGAATCTTTATTTCATTTCATACACTTCGGTTCTGCAATTTCATTTTTACTATTTAACTCTAAAACTTTCTTTTTCTTTGACCGAATCGCACCTGAATATATGTAAATAGGTCTGAATATTATATTATATAAAACTCTGAAAAAAGCATATCAGAATGTCTTGTGTAGACATTTTGGTACAGATTAAATATTCTACAGATGAGATGGAAAATAATTAAAATACAGGTTTCACCTTACAATTATTGAACATATTTATGAAGTTTATTTAAGAATGAGCGAGTATGATTCAACAGAGTAGAAAAAAAATAAAAAAAGAAAGAGTAAACTCTACTGGATTCGTATTAAAATCAAGAGAACTGATTTGTGAAAAGACTTATTACTTTTATATTAAATATTGAAGAAATGTTCGATGACTCGTGTGCCTTTGACTTAAAAATAAACCTTTTTCTTTAAGAATTTTTCTTTTTTATTTAAAATTCAAATGGTAAATTTCTGTGAAATCCGACATAATACACAGATAAAATGTCAGGAATTTTTCAGTAAGCTGCAATACAAGTTTGTGAAAAACTTCACCGTACTAAATATGTGTCAAAATGTACAAAGAGCGATTTCTCAAATAAAGTCTTGGATAAGAAAGCTGTCTTGTTATCTTTCCTAACAGCCCACTCAATATTGTAAACGTACTTGCTTAGTAAGTCATAAGTGCGTTGAAATCACGGCATTGTCGGAGATTTCTTTATCACGATCTAGACACTAAGATAAGAACGAATGATTATTAATAACTCAAAGAGAACATGTATTCAAAATTGTGTGAATGAGGTCAGAAAAGTTTAAAGGTCTATTATTGAAATGCAATGATTACCTTGTAAATATTTAACAAATATACATGTTTCATTTCATGTGTAATATATTACCTTTCGGAAAGCTTTTTTTTCTTTAGACACTATGGTCTAAAAATTAATTGATAAAAAGCCAAACATTTTATAATTAATAAATCTGCCATTAAAAAAATAATAGGAATCTAAATCTAGCTAAGTTTTGTTTTATATGAGAGAACAAACCCTGCTTTTAAATAAGAAGTAAAAAAATAAGACGGGCAAAAATATGCTATGTTGGTAAATTTTCTGACAGCACAAAGAATGCCTGTGGAGTTATGAAAGCCCTTTGGAAATTTTACTCCACCAGCAGCGGTACCGTCTAAGGGGTACTCAATATTTAACACGAGGCCCAAGATGGCCCTTATTTGCTCACCTGAGTTTAAATGTAACTGTTATGTCTTGATAAAACCTGGTAAGTCATAACATGTTGCCTCAATAGAAGTGGTTTCAGGGATCATTATTTTTATTGTTTTGGTTTTTAGCTATGTAGGTCACTGTGACCTACTTTTGGTAGCCATACCATCCAGAAACACAAATGTGAATGGCAATGGTCTTTAAATGCTATTGACTAATATGAATGAAATGTGTCTGAGAAGAAGTCTTTTGATGAATGGATGGATGGATGGCAGAGTTCCTATCCATAACAAAAGCTCACATGAGCAATTTTCAGATCCGGATTTAAGACTTTGACTTTAAGATTTGACACATTAATTAAAATATTTTTTTAAAAATGTAAAAGTCAACTGCAAATTATTTAAAAAAATTGTTCAATTAGTTTAAATTATGTCACATAGCAGTGATTTTGTAAAACAAAAAAAAATATTTCAAGGTTTTAGCTATATCTACATATCAGTCAGTATCACAGGTATTTCAAAAATAATAATTACACTAAAAAGTAAAAATTCATATAATCTCTTCCATGCACCACTGTAAGTCATAAAATTCAGAATTTAAAGAAAAAAGAAAAAAATGTGGCCTCACTAAGATTTGAACCCACGACCCTTGGGTTGCTAGAATTGAAAATGAAAAAGGTCAAAAAAACACTTTGTATTTTACAGAATTTCATGACAATTGTCAAACATATGTTTCTTCACATAAGAAAATGATGTTTGGAAAAAGAATTCACCTAAATTTATTCATTATTGTAATTTTGGTAAAAAAGTATTACTGTAAACCGTGAAAATTTAGCAGCAGTCTTATTTTAGCGCAATTGGCGGAAGAATTCAACCGCTAAAATAAAACCGTCGCTAAAATTTTCTCGGTTTACAGTTTTTCACTAAACGGGCAAATACTTACGGTCCCCGGAAACTGTCTTTGATGATGTTTAACAGTATTATTGTTGAATATTATACCCGTTATATAATAATATCAATTATCAAAGAAAACTTTTAAAAAAAATTAAATCAATGAGAAGCTATATCGATTTACACGTGCATAAAAATCAATAATAATTTTTACCAATTAGTCCAGAAAGTCCATTTCCGTTTCAGCTGAGAGAACGATATGCGCACGCACACAAAATTAAAATTGGAATAAAATCCGAATTAAATCACGATAAATCTTGAAAATCAGTAAATCCACAATAAAACAGTTGGATAAAGCACTAAAATCTATAATTAAAAAAAATATCGGCGTTTTAGACTTGTAAACAACTTGGACTCTTGGGTTTTTCTCTGAACAAACCGCCAAATTTATTAATATGTCTACATGGACAGAGAGTAAATGTATGGCTTCATTTACTTAATTGTTACTAGTTATTACTTGTTCAAAGGTGATTTCGCAAGTATATCAAAAAGTATAAATACAGGTAGTTTAATTTAGATTAGTTTAAAGTTGGGTACAGGTGTAAACTTTGGGGTCCGAAACAGGGTAATCACTGGCGCTAAAATAAAACTGCAGTAATACAACTGGCATTTTGAAATCGCTAAAATTTCTATGCGCTAATATAAAGCGGTTTACAGTATTTACAATGTATTAAAAATAAACGCAAACACGTGTAACCTAATTTTTCACAAAAATTATTGAAATTCACAAACTTAGTATATAAGATGCTTTAGATGCCAAATATCACATCAGATTTTATCTAAGTGAAGTGGTTTTGGAGAAGAAGATTTCTTTAGGTTGTCAACTATGTAGGACCAACATTTGGTAGCTATTGCAACCAAAAATGTAAAAATTAAATTCATAAAATCTCTTCAATGCACCATTGTAAGTCAGAAATTAAAAAAAGAAAAAGAAAAAAAGTGGCCTCAATGGGATTTGAACGTTCGACCCTTGGGTTGCTAAAATTGAAAATGAAAAAGTTCGAAAAAAACGACTTGTACTTTACAAAATTTCATGAAAATTGTCAAACATATGTTTCTTCACATAAGAAAATGATGTTTGGAAAAAGAATTCACCTAAATTTATTCATTATTGTAATTTTGGTAAAAAAGTACTATTTACAATGTATTAAAAATAAACGCAAATCGCGTAACCTAATTTTTCATAAAAATTATTGAAATTCACAAATTTGGTATATAAGATGCTTTAGATGCCAAATATGACATCAAATTTTATCTTAGTGAAGTGGTTTTGGAGAAGAAGATTTTTGTTTAGGTTTTAATTTTAGGTCAATTTGACTCACATTTGGTAGCTATGGCAACCAAAAACACAAATCTGAAAGGCAATGTTCTATAGATGCTTTTGACCAAGTGTGAACGAAATGTGACCAGACGTTTCTGAGAAAAGTCGTTTGAAGCAATTTTTGACGGACGGACGGACGAAAGGACGGACGATGGAGGGTGTGCCTCTATTGATAGTAACTGCTCAGGTGAGCTAAAATACCTGTTTGATATTAACGTCCTATATGTGCACATTTTAGAAATTTATTTCTCATCAGTGACACTAGGGACCGAAAAGTTGATAGATAAAAAAGTTAAGCCAAACATTTGAAAATAAATAAAAATACAAGGTTCCACTGTTCAAAGCTTATCTAGTGTCCATTTGGGACTACCTAAGTCATAAATTTTTAATACAAAATTACACATAAATAACAAAGCAATTTGCATCGCTAAAGCAAATATTATCCTCTAGCTTTTACATTAGCCACAGGTCATGTATTTGCAAGTCTTAACAAAATTTTACATTTTAATTTATATCCTATAATTAAAAAAAGTCTATTGCATTTATTTATTTAAAAAATAAAATATTATTTTGCAGAAATAGACACTGAAGGAACACTTTCAGACGATTTCCTATTATATATATATATATATATATATATATATATATATATATATATATATATATATATATATATATATATATATATATATTTATTTATATATATTTATTTATATATATATTTGTCAGGTAACGGATTTTTATTTCCAAGGTGATCATTTCAAACATGAGGCATGTGCTACATCATCATATGTCTTAATTTATTTTTACCCAGAGAGATTCTAACATGATGCCAATTTGTTATTATTCGTTATATATTTTTTTGCTATTCTGAGAATATAAACTTTATTGAACTTCCTGATGTTCCCATATATTTTAACTAGTAGCAGATATAAAATTTAGACAAAATGACGTAACTGGGTATGGTGGAATATCTTATATCCACTTTAGAAAATACAGATCGGTTTTTGTTGATACAGCTAGTAAAATCAAGCAATATAAGTCAAAACTGCAAGAGAGACCGCGATGAACAAGAAGTAAATTCTTTAGTCTTCAAACTCAAGACATCTCTCCGCTGTTTACTTGGATAGGACGACTGCAAGTGAATAGGTATTTTCCTGTCGATAGCCTTTCCTGATTGGCTTGAAACTAGTGTAATAGACTAGGTGGTCTCCGACACACATTTGCATCAACGTGGACAATTGAACTATCACTCTAAAGTTTGTCTTATGGGCGCACCAGTTCTTACAATATGTACAATGCAGATCAGAAACATTTTACACTGTTGCAGCACATTTATTGTGATAAGAACAATCTTCGAAATGATAAAAAATTCTCATCGCGAAGTAAAGAAAACTCTTGATGTGACGCAAAAGACATTCAACCAACAAACCAAACCGTGGATGGCCATTTATTAAGGTATATGGCAGACATAAGGTATATTTGTGTGTTTTAGCAAAACTAAACGTGATTGTTATTATCATCTTCAAGAGTATTCATGAAAAGACCTAGAATAATTATTATTATTCTATATTTAAATTTAATTCTGCTGGATTTGAAAAGCAAATAGATCCGTTTATGAAGTGTTTAGTTTAGAAAATGTATTGTTTTCTTAAGAATCAAGATTTCATAAAATTGCAGGGAACCATAAGAATGTTCCCTTTTATGGACACTTAATCTGACATTGACGTTCAAAGTCCGAGTTAAATTTGTTAAAAGTCACGGTTTGTGTTTTTTAGTTCAACTTGTATGATAAGGCATTTTTGTATACATTCAGGAAAAACTGTTGCTTCCATTTTTTCGTGTAGATATAAAGTCAAGTTAAAGTAAATAATTACGCCAGCTTTGCAGAGTATAAGAAATGGTGTTCAGATTCTCTAGTTATCCTTCGGTTAAAGTGTTGGGATAACTTTTATAAACACTTTTCTCAAATCAAATAGAGAAAAAGAGTGCGCTCCGATCGGTCAGTTTATTACAAAAGTAAACAGCTTGTAATAAGTGAAAAATGTTAATTGAGACGGAAACGTTTGTATTCAAATTTACTTCATGTTTGACACAAATACTTCGAGAATAAATACCATCGATATTGAAAAAACAATCTTTCAGTCTTCGTCTTTAGGTTACATTACACTCAAAAACAAAATATATTAACAAATAACTTAATTTAAATACGGTTATTTCAAACTGTAATGGAAATTGACGTAAACATGCAATATTTTTTAGGTTATACTACAATAAACTTTGCATCCATAATAAAGCTTAACATGAAGTGGCTTATGTATCGGACCACTTCATATGCTGAAATTGTTTGTTGATGACAAGTCCTTGGCAGAGGAAATTTAATTTCTACGAACGTAATGACGGGTGCATGTCGTTTTGCAGGTTATGACTCAATAAACTTGTTAAAAACACAAGTTTTTTCCTTAACTAATCTGTCAAAAAACTTTAAACATTTACAGCTTTTTAAAGAAAATACTAAATAACAAAAATGATATCAGTATTTAACAAACAACTTTATTATACCGAAAAAAAAATCAACCAAAGCTGAATTTAGAGAATTCATTTGACTAATTGCAGCTACCGCTTAGGGACCTAAAAATAAAAATAAAAAGAATTGAATTGTGTTTGTGAAGGCATAAACTGTTCACAAAAAGACGCTAGCTAAAAGTGTTGAATAATTTGTATTTTTTTAATCTATTATTAGTTAGGAATTAAAATTCATTTTTGACCAAGTTATTGGGTTGTAACAACGTGACTCTACGCGGTTTTCCGCAAAATTTGCGATAATTTTAAATTGTTACACCACGATAACAATGTTAAAAATGAAATTCAATTCTTATAGTTACAAACCCGAAATTTAACAGTCTTTTAAAGCTGACCTACATGTCTGCATTGATCAGCAGATTTTTCGAACAACTTAATGCACACTGTGTCAAAATTCCATATATCCAAGTAATGACATGATATTAATATTTTCTTAGTTGAAACCGATGTTTTACCAGCTATCGGCTGGGAGTGAGACGAAAAAATTTGTTTTATGACGACACCGGTGGTAGCTGTAATGGTTGTTTAGAGACATGCGAAGATGGTAAACGAAGCGAAACAAGTGCAGTAGACTGGACATTACACGTGAGGGTATGGCTTATATGTCTCCTCTGCGTTGTAGAACCTTCTCTACTGTTGCTGTGAATTGAGGCCTCGTTTCAGTGTATACTTGACTTCAATTGGAATTTTGATATTTTTGCTTGAATTCGGAAAACAGGTGTCTAGAAATTAGTTTAAATGTGTACCAAATTTTTGACATTGGACAACAATGAATGAAAAATATTTCATATATAGTCTTGAATATTTTTGTGATAAAATAATTGCAACATATTTGAATATTTTGTTTTGCAAAATTTAAATATAAAAAAGTATTTTTATGTTTTTAGATGAAATCTTTGCCGATCTAAATGAAATTCTCATTAGTTGACAATCTAAAATTACTTTTAAAATTAGAACTGGGAGATGGGTTATCCCCTAAACTGGTCAGAAGAAGTTCCGATAGAAATAGTTGTGTTTGGTAAATGACAACGTTATTTAAGGGGAAAACGACCAATGAAACCGCTCTTAATCATGTAACAACGGCAAGTTTCTAACTATCTACAAATATTGACGGTAAATTGACGTTTTTCGTGTTTGCTTCCATATCTTACAAATTTCGATTAAATATTTCAAATATTAAATCGAGTTATTTAAACTTTCTTGCGATGAAATTGTTCGCTTATGGCGCATCATATGTTATGCAGCCTCATTAATTTCACGTTTATTAAAAATCAAATAAAAGGTTTTTGATTGAAAATCTTAGCATGAGTACTGGACGATATAATTTTTAAAGCTTTATGTCTTTAGTTATATTTAATTTTGCAGTTTTTTCTGTTAATTTAGAAAAGCAGTCGGTGTTCGAGAAGCATTGCAGAGGATGAGATAAAAACAATTTTTTGAAATTATTTGCTGTATCTATTATAGAAATTTGGAACAAAAACCTTCCAATATGTGTATACTTACTTTGGCTGTTTAAAACTGAAAGTTAAAACAAAGTGTAAATAATAATTAAACTTATGATACTTAATAGCATGACAACTGTTTTAAAGTGATAAATTTGAAAAGATATTGCAATAAAAAATGTTATTCTTAAACATATTATGAGGCACAATAATTAATTATTTGAAATCAATTTTTTTAATTCATTATCATTTATTACTATTTAACCATTAAATATTTAAGATGTTGCAATAAAAAATGTTATAATTCTTTAACATTTAATGAGGCACAATAATTAATTTTTTGAAATCAATTTTTTAATTTATTACCGTTTAATCATTAAATGTTTAATTAATTAATTAATTAATTAATTATATGACTTACTTTAATTGAATCAATAAAAAAATTATTACTTTTATTACCTGTTTCGTAAATAACATAAAAAGCTAACATAAGATACAAGAGACCATTTAAATAAAAACAAATAATTACATAATCTTCGTAACAACAAACTTACTTAGGTATTCAACACAAAAGTTGCACGTATTGGCACATTTCATTACGGCCTCCTGATGTATGTTGAAATCAAATGATGTACAAATCTTTTGAGCATTTGTTGCACAGTATCCTGTCGTATCCTTATCTATACATAAATTAGTGGTTGCTGGTAGTGCTGTAATAAATAAAGTAAACATTATTATCATATTTAATGCCTTTTTCAAACAAAAAAAGAACTTAAATTTTTAACATAAGCCGAGGTTAAGGGGATGGGGTCTTTCAATTTATTTTCAATGAAAAGCACCATTTAATTAAAATGCAATAATAATAATAATAATAATAATAAAAATTTAATAATAATTCAGTTCTTCTAAATCGTTTGGTGTTAACAGATCGCTGACAAATTCATACAACAAATATATTCATTCTAATTTTTTTTTTCAATTTGCTTATACTTACTACTTGTCGAAGGGGATTCAGTTGTTGCGACAGTCGTTGGTGTTTTTGAGGTAAAAGGCTTCAGTGTGGTGGCTGTTTTATATATAAAACAAGAATATAAATCAAGTTCATGTTCTTTGGATAAACAGCTTTACAGACCCCATTTATACAATCAATTTTAACTTAGGTCATCTTAATATTTGTCCATAATAAGTAAATGAATAAAAAACAATAATAAAAAAAAATTAAAAAAATAAAATTTTTGTACAGCAAAATAAAAAAATATTTCAAACTAGATGAGTTCTACTCTGTGAAAATTAATTAACTTTGTTTTTAAACATTCAGTTTTAATTTCGTAAAGCTGAAAATTACTTAAAATAACCGTATATATATATATATATATATATATATATATATATATATATATATATATATATATATATATATATATATATATATACAGCCGAGTCCGGTTGACTTGCGCAGTTACATTTTCACGTGCTTTCGCAGTAACAAAATAAAGCCCCGGCGCAGGGCACGTCACTCAGCATCATCAGATTAATTTCAAAGCACTCTGTATGGTAAGATTTCTAAAAATGAGATTATATAAAATAGTTACATGTTAAAATCCATATATAATACTAGTCTGATTACATAAAGAACAAAATGTGCGTTTGGCACATGCTTGCCATTTGACTTTTTATGTTTACATCCTTCTGACTAATATTCTTGTTAAACCCCGCCTACAATATCATAAAGTTCCGCCGATAATATCATTAAGTAACATAGAACAAAAAATTACCGAACATTTTCTCCATTAAAACATCGTAATATATAGTAAACTTATAGCAAAAGCACATGTAACAACATCTACATTCTTCATTCTTTCATCATTCATAAACAACGCAGACGACTTGTTGACATTTAATGACGCCCTGTCCATATATAAAGTCAATGAGTAAGGTGGCTCTTTACTTGCACATTTTACTAATACACTGTACTAGTAACATAACTGATAGCACTGTAACAGAAGGTCACTATAATAACTAAAATTAATCTAAAAATTGATTAAAAAAAAGAAAGGAAATATTAAATCCTGCAATTCAAAGAAATTTTTAAAAAAAATTTTCCCATTTTCAGCAAGCAAAATGAATTCCAAAAAAGCAGAGTTTAGATATTACAGCATAAAAGCTCAAGAATTTTAAAATACGAAGGGCGGCTGGAAAGAAATTTGGTATTGCAGAATCTACACTGAGATTAAGACTATCTCATCCAAAAGGATGTGAGGTCAATTGGGGTGGTCATAAATTATTAACAATACAGCAAGAAGAACGACTTGCTACTTATTGTCTAAAAATGGCTCACATAGGTTATGGGTTTGCACGATGGCAAGTAATTGATATGGCTGCAAACATGTGTCAGACAATAGGCAAAGATGTGTCACCCACAAAGCACTGGTTTTATGGTTGTCTGAAACGTTTCCCTGAAGTAACACATGCAGTACCCTTAAAAGAGAGAGAGAGCAAGAGATGAAGCAGTGACACCTAATGTTTTAGATGATTATTTTAATGAACTGAAAGAAATCCTAGAAAAATACAAGTTAATGAACAGTACTCCAAGTATTTGGAATGTAGATGAAACGGGAATCTCTCTCGACCACAACTTGCTAGTAAAGGAAGCAAACATTTTGTGTAACAGCAGGTCATTCACCTACAACTACTGTTATTGCTGTAGTCAGTGCTCTTGGGGAAAACATGTCACCTTTTATTATTTATAAGGGAGAAAAACTGACACAGGAAATGAAGTCCAATGGATTGCCTGGGTCAGAGTATAGGACATCTGAAACTGGATGGTCTATATCTTTGCTGTTTTAAGATTTTTTCAAAAACCATTTTCTCCATTATGTAACTGTCAAACCATGCATACTTCTTTATGATGGGCATTCTACACATGTGACAGTGGAAGTCATAGAAGCTGCTAGGAATGAAAATGTATATTTATTTTGTACTTCCACCCCACTTTAGTCACTGTTTACAGCCATTAGATGTCATTGTGTTTAGTTTCTTAAATATTTGCATGCACATCCCTATAGCGTAATATTAAAGGAAGAACTGCCACACTTTATTGTTACTGCATACAAAAGTTTCATGACTGTAACTAATATCATGTCAGGGTTTCGAAAAACAGGGATATTTCCATTTTGTTCATCTGAACCATCGGTTTCCCAACCTCAATTTGCCAAAAGACAAGAGGAGAAATGTACATCTAGAAAAGAAAGCATAGAAAACAGAAATGTGAAGATCTTATTGAAACAGAAATCAGAAGAATTCAACAGATTAAAGGAACAAAATACCAACAAGAAAAAGAAAAGAAAGACATTTGTACCACTATATGGAGCAGCTGTCACAGAGGACATTTTTTATCAAGAAAAAAGAAACAGAAAATTGAACAGGAAGAAAAAAAATGAAGCAAAAAAAAAAAAAAATCTAAGATCTTTTTTACTCCCCCTTTCATAGCAAGAGAAGTGTCACAGATGGAAAGCAAACAAAGTACAGGAGTTAGTACCAGTAATGACAATTCAAAGGTAGAACAATCAGGTGAAAGAAATTCATTAAAAGAAAAAGTCAGTAAAAGTAGGAGAGGAAAGAGACCACATGCTCGCTTCAAAAAAGGGAAAAAAATCCAGTGAAAAGGATTTAAACTGTCAGTGAAATTTTAAATGCTGTGGATGAAGTTGATGATAAAGTCTGTGTTGTATGTGGGAAATGGCAATCAGACCACTTGAGTTTGGATCTAAGCATAAAATTTGTAAACTGTGGTCAATACACAAGGTGTGACAAATGGGCGCATCTAAAATTCTGCAAAAATATTGAATCTGTGAATGATAATGAATTTATCTGCCCAAATTGCAGCAGAGAGTAATAAGCTAAGCTTGACCTCTAAAAAAAGTAAAAAAAAAAAAAACACATAAAAATTTAGAAGAGGTACAAAGCAAAAAAAAAAGGAACAATAATTTTTTTATTGTTGTTGTTGTCGTTGTTGTTATTGTTATCGTTGTTTTTATTAAATGATCCTTAATTTTGCGACAAAAAATATTTAGTAAGTTATGTGTAAATTTAATTTTTTAAAATGATTGAATAAATTCAGTCTCAGGTTGTTTGGGCAAACTAGAGCCACCTTAAACATCAGAGAAAATCATTGCGCAAGTCAACCGGATATGACCCGATCGAGCAACATCAGGAGGTGAGTAACAAATGTCGTTAACTTTCATCAGTTCTGTTGTTAAATTGAAATAAACTTGCATGTTTCATTCGTTGAAGGTTTACTCTGTCAGTTAATCATCGAATTTGAATATTTTTCTCATACGTTTTTGTAACAATTTCGAGATAAATACTTAGATGCGCAAGTCAACCGGACAACGTCGTATATATAATGTGCGTGTGTAATTGTGTGCCTCTTTTTTCAATTTATCCAGCTATAATTCTTATTTTTTTGATAGGCAAATATAATGAACATTGTTCTTTTACTATTCCACTTTATTAAACGCACTTAAATAAGCAACGCTTTAAGCAAACGAAAATTCGAAATAAAAAAAAAAAAACAATATCCAATATTTTAATTAAAATTCGCTAATCTTGGATAGAATAGAAGGCTAACTCATTCTTCATATAGATATCTATTATACCGACTTAATTAATCCGCCTAACAGATTTACAAAAAACATAAAAAAGTTATTATGTGTACTTGATCTGTTAGTCGTGAAAATTTAGCGGCAGTTTTATTTTAGCGCAATAGGCGGAAGAATTCAACCGCTAAAATAAAACTGTTGCTAAGATTTTACAAAACTTAACGGGCAAATACTAACGGTCATCTTTGATTATGTTTAACTGCTATTATTGTTGAATACTATACCCGTCATATAATTATTTTAATGATCAAAGAAAAAATTTGTTTTTTGAAAATCATTTAATCAATGAGAAGTTATATCGATTTTCACATGCATAAAAATCAATAATAATTTTCATCGATCGGTCCAAAAAGTCTATTTCCGTTTTAGCTGATAGAACGATATGCGCACGCACACAAAAATAAAATGGAATAAAATCCCAATTAAATCACGATAAATCCTGCATATCAGTAAATTCCACAATAAATCAGTTAAGAAAACCACTAAAAATCAACAAAATTAATTTTTAAAAAATCGGCGTTTTCGACTTGTAAACAACGAGGACTCTGGTGGTTTTTTTCTGGACAAACCACAACATTTTTATAAATATGTCTACATGTAAAGAATGACTGAGAGTAAAAATATGGCTTCATTCATTTAATTATTACTACTCATTACTTTATACAGATGATTACGCAAGTAAATCAGATAGTATTCATATTATCTATAAATACAGTAAGCATAATTAAGATTATTACATAGTCGGGTACAGTTGTAAATTTTGGGGTTCCAAACAGGGTAATCACTGTTCCGAACAATAAATTCTATTAAATAAATTGTACTGTTAAATTTACATTCCCAAATGTTTTCGACAATTTAACTTCGCATTTGTTTATTTATTTATTTATTTTTTTAATTTATTTATTTATTTTTTTTATGTTGTGTTTTTAGAAAAACAGTAGTTTTGGTTTGAGAAGGATTGCAGATTTTTATAAATACATAACGATCAATCAGCATAACCTTCTAAAGAATGGATAAAAACAAATTTTCATATTCATTTGCTGTATTTATTATTTACATTTGTAACAAAAACCTTCCGAAAGGTGAATACTTACTTTGGTCTTTTAGAACTGAAAATAAAATTACAGATGGATATACATATTGAACTTTATAATATTTTATAGTATGACAATTGTTTTAAAGTTATAATTTTGCAAAAAAAAAAAAAATGTTGCAATAAAATATACTATTGTTTCGTATTTAATGGAGCATAATAATTAAAAAATCCAAATCAAATTATTATTTATTTACCATTAAATATTAAATAAAATATAGATTAATTAATTAATTGATTGTTTGACTGATTTTATTAAATAAATACAAGTTTTATAACTATTGTTACCCCTTAAAGTAATAATATAAACAGTTTACATAAGATTATAAAGACCAAAAAAATTATTACTTTTATCGCCTCTTATGTAAATAACATAAATAGTTAACATTTCAAATACACACTTCATATTACAAAACACTTACGTAGATATTCAACACAAAAATTGCATGTACTGGCACATTTCATTACGGCCTCTTGATGTATGTTGAAATCAAATGATGTACAAATCGTTTGAGCATTTGTTGCACAGTATCCTGTTGTATCCTTATCTATACATAAATTAGTGGTTGCTGGTAATGCTGTTATAAATAAAGTAAACATTATTACCATGTTTAATGCCTTAAATTTCACAAGACCAACCCCCTCCTTTAAGGATCTTTAAGGATCCTTAAAGATCCTTAAATATGTCCTTAAAGATCCTTAAAGGGGCCTTAAAGCCTCCTTTAAGCCGTCCAATCTTTAAGGATCTTTAAGGGACCTTAAAGGACTCTTTAAGGACATATTTAAGGATCTTTAAGGACTCCTTAAAGATCCTTAATGGAACTGAAATTTTAAGGATCTTTAAGGAGGCTTTAAGGATCCTTAAAGATGTCTCATCATGAAAAACTCGATTTTTTTATTTATTAATGTAACGATGGCTATAACATTAATTCAATTAAAAAGTATGATTTGTTTTTAGTATTTTTTGAATTTTTATATTTTACAGGGGTCACGCTGACTTCAATTTTTTTTCTCCAAAATTTTCGCCAGAATTATTTTTTTTTCGCCAAATACAATTTGTATGGGCCAAAGGTATTTTCTGGTCTAATTGTAATTTCTGGCGAAAATTTAATAGAAATAAATTGGCTTATAAAATGCATGTCTGATGACATGAAGAACAACAACAGTTTTCTTGTTTTATTTCTTTTATTCATAAAAAAAATCACTAATAAGTAATAAGTAAACTGTAAACAAAACCGTCAAAAGCACAAATTTAATTTTTACTACTTTCAAAGATCTACCGCCGATAATTGATAATCTCAATATAATTTAGCAATTACATGTGATTATCCGTAAACGCGGCTTGGTAATCACTCGCTTACATCGGTAATTAATCTCGTTAAATGATAAATCCACCTGTAATTAACAACTTCAAACGTGGAATTTTGTTTAATCAACATCATCAACATGGCTTCGGTGACCCAATTTAACACTCATTCGGAACTCTCTAGATCTATGGTTTGATAAAACACGTAGACAGAGACGGAAACCTGTTGCTTTAACGACTCTCTGCCCATGTCCGTGAAGCGTAGTGAACCTGTTAATGTAAACATTTTTTTCGCCATGACTTTCGCCGATGTTTATTTTTTATCGCCAATTTTTTTTTTTTTTTTTCTCATTTTGCGAAAAAAGCGAACGGCAGCGTGAACCCTGTTTTATACAACATAGGAGACTTGGATAACGCCTGTTTGAATTCTAGTTTCTACATATTTTTTGTAGAGGAGCTGTATGTCGTTTCCAAATAATACTTCTTTTTTAATTCATAAATGAATTAAAATGTGCAGTTTTTACAGTACAGGTGATCAACCCGTGTTTTAATCAGATCGGCAGTAAGCAAAAGTAATTCACGGTATTTGTTAATTGTACACAGCGGTACTTGTTTGATTATCGATCCCAGGTGATTTCACGCGCGGCTTTTGACTTTGATGTGCAGTTTCTTATCTAGGTAGGAGATCGCTATAAAGTCAAATAGCATGTTAAAATGCTTACCTAACCCTGAACTCTGGGTGTTGGAAATAAAGGTGTGTTTTCGGAAGTGATTTTAAGATAATGTTAATATTAAATATTAAAACATACATTAACTAAAGAAATAAAAGTAATGGCAAAATAATCTAAGCATGTGTTTTATTTTATTTTGTTTTGTTTTATTTTATTTTATTTTATTTTATTTTATTTTATTTATTTTATTTTATTTTATTTTATTTTATTTTATTTTATTTTATTTTATTTTATTTTATTTTATTTTATTTTATTATTTTTAGGGGGGGGTAGTGTTATGCATATATGCAAATAAAGCATGAGAGAGAGAAAGAGAAGCATGAGAGAGAGAGAAAGAGAAGCATGAGAGAGAGAGAATGAGAGAGAGAGAGAGAGAGAGAGAGAGAAGAAAGAGAGACAGAGCGAGCACATTTTAGTGTCTTTGAATTGACATATATGGAACTCATTACTGACACATGATGATATCGGATTTCCAATAATTTTGATTTCCTAACGAAAAAGAGTTGGTAAAGTTAAATAAGAACATTAGAGAAAAAGTTATTCTTTTCAAACATGAACAAGTTACAAATGAACATATTTAAGTAAGAAACCAGTAACAGAAGATAACCATTAACTGACAAACGTTACCTAGTTGGATGTGAATTTCTGCAGTCAAGATGGAGTGCAGTGGAATAACGGCGATAACCCCTCTCTCTCTCTCTCTCTTTAAAACATTCAGTTTCCGCTGATCTTCTTCTATCTCTCTTCCCCTCAATGTATTCAGTCCCCGATCTCTCTCTCTCTCTCTCTCTCTCTCTCTCTCTCTCTCTCTCTCTCTCTCTCTCTCTCTCATATTCGGTTTCTGCTGACCCCCCCTCTCTCTCTGAAACATAAGTAGATATTCTCCCTCTCTCCCTGTCTCTGAAACACAACTGGATACTCTCTCTCTCTCACTCTCTAAAATATTCAGTATCCGCTATCCCCTCCCTCTCTCTTTCTCTCTCAGCATATTCAGTTCCTTATATCTCGTTCTTTAAAATATTTACTTTCCGCTGATGCCCCTTATCTGTTTCTCCCTCAATGTAATCAGTTCTCTCTCTCTCTCTCTCTCTCTCCTCTCTCTCTCTCTCTCTCTCTCTCTCTCTCTCTCTCTCTTGTACATTGAATTCTTGACTTGCCCGTAAATGAATTTAAAAAAAAAACAGGTCTCCTTTTCTATATATTCAATTTCTGACAATTATGTCTTTCTGTATTTAATTCGCAACTTGACGGTGAATAAAGGTAATCCCTCCTCACACACACACACACACACACACACACACACACACACACACACACACACACCGGGAATTCTTTATGATATTACTAGTATCATAGTATATTATGTGTACTGCAGATTCCAGGAAAAAATTTACTGTTAATTTTTTGGGGGTTAAAAAATAGACTAGGAAAGACCATATTTATTTATTTATTTTATTTTATTTTATTTTATTTTATTTTATTTTATTTTATTTTATTATTTATTTATTTATTTATTATTTATTTAATTTTATTTTATCTATCTATCTATTTATTTATTTATTTATTTATTTATATTTATTTATTTATTTATTTATTTTGGACATTATGGCCAATTATTTAATTAAAAAGCTGTTTGTACAGTTAACACACTGCTTCTTCTGTATCAATTGCATCTCTAATTAATACATATAAATAATAATAATTTTCAAGTAAAAGGAGTTAGAAAGAACAGATGTCATCAACATTAATTAATTAAGTGATTAATACACTTGATCATCAAACACCATCTTGCTGATTGATGTTAGATATATAAGTATATTACAGGTAAATTTTGGAATGCATTCCTATCAACACATATTTTATCTAATGCAATTAAAATTCTAAATATAGATAAAAATGATGACTGCAGCAAATTATATATGAAATTATAAATATAAGTAAAAAAAATTAATTTGATCCTTTTGTTGTAAGAGATATTTTAAAAGAAATATAAAAAATTATCATAAATAAATGAAAAATACCCACTTGCTTTCTTTCAGTCACGTGATCTCATTTGCATATTGTTAGAGACATATTTTATAATTATCAACATCAGGATCATCACTCCCATAGCTACATAGGTAAGGTGATGGACTCCTAACTTGAGGGACCAGGGTTCGATTCCCAGTGAGAGCGGATAACAGATGAAAATTTTAGTTATAAAATTTCTTGTAATTTGTATTTAATGAAATAAAATCCAATTAGACTTCATAATAAAATAAATAAATCAAAATAAAATTGAAGAAATAAAATTAAAAACTTGAGATTAAAAATAATATCAAATAAAATTAATTTATTATCAATAATTAATTTAAAAATTAATAAATGCAATAGATTTTTTAAAATAAAATTTTAAAAAGATAATGATAAAATAATATTTCATTGGTTTTTTTTAAAAAAAAGGAAAAATATAAATTTTTCCTTAAAGATCCTTAAAGCTTCCTTAAAGATCCTTAAAATTTCAGTTCCATTAAGGATCTTTAAGGAGTCCTTAAAGACTCCTTAAAGGCATATTTAAGGATCCTTAAAGCCCCCTTAAATGTCCTTAAAGGGACATTTAAGGCAGCTTTAAGGAGGCTTTAAGGATCCTTAAAGATGCCTTTTCATCATGTGTTTTTAACATACATTTTTCGTAAATCGGGGGGGGGGAGGGGTGAGGGTCTTTCAATTTATTTTCTATGAAAAGCACCATTTTAATTTTAATTCAATCCTTTTATAATAGTTTAATCCTTCTTAATCTGTGGGTGTATGCAGATTGCAGACAAATTTATACCATAAATATATTCATTTCTAAAAAATACAAAAAATTTTTTGATCTGTAGTTTTGCTAATACTTACTACCTGACGAAGGCGAACCAGTTGTCGCGGCAGTAGTTGATGTTGTTGTGGTAACAGGCTTCATTGTGGTAGCTGTATTATATAAAAACACTCATCTGACAGGATAATAAATCCGGTTTATGTAATTTGGTTAAAATTGCTTTTTAACCTTCATTAATACAAACAATTACAATTTCCTTGATCTAAATCTTGGTCCCCGAAAAATGTCAAATTTTAAACAACAAAATAAAAACCATCTTTTAAACAAGATAAGTAAATACCCTCTGAAGATTGATAAACCTTTTTTCAATTATGTCAGTTTTAGTTACGTAAAGCTCAAAACATTGTGTGTGTGCCTTTTTTTAATTAATCAAGCTAATTTTTTTTCTTATAGGTAAATATAATGAACATACCATTTCGCTTAATTTAACGCCATTTAATTTGCTATTTGCTGTATAAGTAATACGTTTTGAGGGAAAAACCAAATTTATTTTTATCAATGTGACCCGTAATCTGTCACATTTTATGGTCTATCTTATATTTTGCAATTCGGTTAATGTATTTTAAATATAATCTTGATTTGAATTTTCAAATTTTTCCTTTCATGCGTTTTTATTGATTTATCTTTTTTTATTATGTATTTTTCTATCTTCTAGTTTTCCATTTTTTTTTCACTTGTTTAAAGATAAGAAATTAATCAATGATTTAAGCATACAAAGTTAACAATAAGCAATTAATTAAGGCTTACTCATTCTTTATATAGATGATATTAACAAAAACGTCTTTATCAATCCGCCTGACATATTTACTAAAAATCATTAGTAACTAAGGTTTAGCTGCGTACTTGAACTCCCAATTACATAAAATTTAGTTTGTATATAAATGTTTACATTGTTGTTTTATTTTATTATTTTCAAAACATATAGAGTTGCTTCCGAGCAAAAAACTTCTATTGAATGTGTTATACAGTTAGATTCATATTTGTATTTTAATTTTTGTGATAAAAAATTAAATGTCGAACTATAAAAGTTTCGGGACATCATTTTGTAAAAACAAATGATTATTCAACCATAGTAAACGCGACTGTTAAAAGAAACTAAATACATTTACTCACTTGCACCATATAAAACTGAAAAAAAATCAACATTAAAGTTAACCAAATCATATTTTTATTGAAATCGTTTAACATGTCATAGATCTTTTTGAAGCCACATTTATATAACACAACATAAAAACGTTACATGTTAACCTCTAATCAACTAATTAATTATATTTTTTTCAAGAGAAATTTAACTGAGTTAAAAATATTTAATTCTTGTGTTTTAAAATATCTTATCAAAACTATTTAATTTAGCATATCGCATTGAATAATAATAATAATAATGATATCTTACTTAAGTATTCAACACAAAAGTTGCATGTATCGGCACATTTCATGACAGCCTCCTTATGTACATTCATGTCAAATGATGTACAAATTTGTGATGAATTTGCTTGACAGAATCCTGTCGTGTCCTGATCTTGGCATAAATGTGTGGTCGTTGGCAATGCTACAATAATTAAGATTTTGAATTACTCCGATTTTATTCTCAAGAACCATTTCTGATCGACATACTAGATAAACAACATATATTGATAATTAAAACCAAACACGCCATCCATGTCCAAATCAAGCTGACACACTCAATATCAAATAAAATGATGAAAGGAACAGGAACTGTGGATAGTCAAAAATATATCTATTATAAATTTGGACACAGTGAATTTATTTTATGAACAATATTATGATGACGGCCATTAAACTTTCAAAGGGCTTTGATTAGCCTAGGCTTGCAATATACTTCAATCAACAATTTAACTGTTAGCAACTTGTATCGTTGTTGAGCGTTCGCGTAGTTGGAAGATCTTAATTCGACGCCCAACATTATAAATATATCAACTTTCAAAAGGAAAGATTACAGAAAAATCATAGGATATTGCCTCTTATTTGTCTTATATGTTTCTTTAAACTTTAGGATGTGGGCGGTATTTGCTATTTGAACATCCTGTCAGTATAATTATCCAAAAATGTTGTTATTTGCATTAAAATGAACTGACTCATTTGAACACTTAAAAAATATTGATTAAAAATACAAAAGAGAGTTTGACAAACAACTGTTATATACTCACACTTTGTGGCTACAGAAGATGGATTGTTGTTTACAACAGGAGCCATGGATGTCGACTCAACGCTTGCTGCTTGTTTTATCGTGGATGCTTTTTTTAAAATATAGAAATATATGCAAAGTGTTTGGTATACGTCGGGTTATTTTGAACATCAGTTAAATTTTAATTATCTTTTATACACATTAATGAAAACCACTGTGGAGACAAATTGGGAAATTGTTCAAAGATTATAACAACGGTTATGAATGCAACTTTCAAGAACGAGAAATCAGATTTACATTTTATGTACCTTGAAAAGTGTTAATGCATATCGATCACATTAAAGTGAACATAGCAAAATGATTTTAATTTAATTAAAAATTTAATTCTTTGGGGTTTTTTAGGATTCCGTCACATTTATGAGAAATCATATTATGTTATTTGAATAAAATGCGTGATCAATGTCAAAACCATTGAATGTGTCTGTGTTTTAAAAGCAAGCAAGCACAAATAAAGCAAAAGTAAATTGATACACTAACAAAAATTAAAACAAAAAAGTTTTAACAAAAAAAAAACTTTCAACTGACCTTTTTGAAACAAAGCCAAGTAAATAACAACAATCAACAAAAGGTAAGGATAAATAAGCCAATGATGTCACTGCTAAGAAAAGATCTAGAACACTTATACACGAGACTTCAATGTTTCCGATCTAAGAGGACATCTGACTGAATGAGCAGTTTTGTGTTTGTAAATCTAATTGAGGATTTTTACTAATGTCGGCCAATGATTTAAAAATATTTATATATCATACTTCAAGAAATAAGCCTAAAACAAGTTCAAACTTTACAAGTCGAACAAGTCCAAATGACGATATCTGCATTTATAGGAAATGTGATGTTCCCGATTCATTTTGGTATTGGTTGCAATCACTTATTTGTTTTTATATACTTACATGCTTCAACTATACTGTTTACTATTGGTTTCGTAGTTGTGGATGGAGGGGTTGATGTGGGAGGTTGTGTTTGTTTTGTAGTTTTTATAATTGATGCTGTTGTTGTGTGTGTAGGAATTATCTTTTCCGTAGCTGATGAATAAGATATATTTATATATTTACCGGAACGAAAAAAATCTCTCCAAACGTTTATCAACACGCCAAAACTTTAAAAAAGTAGCGAAACATTTTTTCAGCTAAATGTTGATCATAAAAGTCAGAGTACGTCCATACATAATTTTCACATTTCTATTTTCTAACGTATTAAAACAAAATTAATATACACAATAGAAATGAGATACAAATATTGCTTTAAATTTAAATATATATACTTACTAAAAAGCAAAGATTTTTTGCATTTTTTAAATTGTAAAGATTTTCATAGTCATATATTAGAGAAACACAAAAGTTGCATGTATAGATAAAAATCTGACCACCTCGGTATTTCATAAGAATTTTGCTACTGAAAAGACAAACGGTTTTCAGCGAATTATAATATATGAATTTTTCTGATGACAATATTTTCATCACATAAATCGTTATTCCTAGAGGAGGTACATTTGAATGGTAAATGTGTTTTCTCTCACATACTGAAGAAGCTAACGCAACAATATAACTGAAAACAAACAACGACTACCCAATACCCTTAATTGTACGTACTTATGCATAAAAAGCTTAGACAAGGACAAAGAAAAAATGAGACGTCTTAAACAAAAGTACCTACGTTAATTTTGATTTTTCATACGCGCACATTCCGTAATTCATTCATAATCAGTGACACTAGGGGCCGCATATTTCGAGAGATAAAAAAAAGATAAGCCAAATATTTGGTAACTAATGATTCCAAAGTTAAAAAAATTGATACGAAGACAATAGTTTAATAATCTATCCAAGTAATTGTCAAAACGATTATAATGATTATATTTTAATATTGACTTAAAACATATAAGTTTTGTCTAAAGCATTCATTTGTAACTTGTAACATATATTTATCATTTTAGACAACACGCTCAAAGTTTGTTTTAAAATACCGCTTGATGGTGGATAGAAGTCAAACGTCCCTACATATCATTACTGCATTGCTATCAATTAATTTGAAAGCTTAGCTAGCAAAGAATTGTACAAAAATTTATATGATATAAAATGTGCTTACTATTGCTTACCATATAAACAAATCATACTTACTTTGAGAATGTAAAGCTGAAAAAAAATGAAAATCATTTAAAGAATCTTAGTTTTTTCTGACCTTTATTTGATATTCTACAAGTACAAATTATAAAATGATTGTTTTAAAAAAATTCTCAAAAAGTTATTGTAATTATTGACCAAACCTAGATAATAGTTAAATTTTGAAAGGAATCAATTATATCATTATATTCATAAAATTATTTCTAATAATAGAAAAATTACAATACTGACAACAATGTTTAAATTCTCGACATGTATAATGTTTAAAAGCCCCTTTTTATCAATCGAAACTTTCTCGAAAACAATAATGCTTTCATGACGATATAGGATAAGACTTGTTCTTCTAAAACCTTAGGTGGCCGAGTGGTCTAAAGCGGATCACATCGCCTCTCACCGCCTGGGTTCCAATCCCACTCGGGGCAGAAGCTAGTGTGAAAAAGTTTGTCAATTTACTTGCCGAAGGTCGGTGGATCTCTGTGGGCATTCTGGTTTCCTACACTATTCCAGAACTGATCGCCTCGAAGTGAAAGAGTCTTCACTATGGCGTAAAACACTATTAACACAATCACTCCAAAACAATAGCCTAATGTGTAATTTTTCATTCTTTATTACGTTTTGATTGTAAATAATGCATAATGTTTTAAACCCCCTTCCTAACAATTGAAACTTTATCGAAATCAATATTTAATTTAATTATAACGATATAGGTTAAGATTTTTCCTGCAGAACAACAGACTAATGTGCAAATTTTAATTCTTCATTACGTTTTTAATGAAAATAAAACATTTTATTCTGCGAGCTTGAGTGCTCCGGGAAGTAAGCACGTTCTGCCTATCTAGATAAAGTAGCCATGTGTACTTGAAACTATAGGACTTCAACATAACCAGAATAATTTTAAATACAAAGACGCCGTACTTATCAACAGTAATATGATGCATATGACTGTCAAAAAATTTTAGGGCCTTTAAAAGCCTAGCCTTGTAATAAACCTGAGCCAACAGTTTATTTAAAAGTAGCTTTCCTCTTTGTATAGCAGATGAAAAAAGAACTACCTTATTATATAAATGTGAAAGAAAAGCACAGAGAGTTGACGCATATAAATAATCTGAATATAAAGCTATTCATTTGCAGTTTCAGCTTTTTCAAATTGCTAAAGCAAAACATCGAACGATAACATATTTATGTTAATAATATTTTTCTATGTATACTTTACCGATATATTCAATGCAAAAGTTGCATGTATTTGCGCATTTCATCACAGCTTCTTGATGTACATTAAAGTCAAACGATGTACATAAGGTCTTTGCATTAGTCTGACAATAACCACTAATGTCCGTATCTTCACACAGGCTGGTTACTTGTGGTGCTGAGATAATCGAGAAATTATATATTTAAAAAAAATATCATTTGGTTTACTTAAAGTTAAAAGAAATCTACTTTTGTTTTTTAAAATTTAAGGAAATTAACCTTTTTCTTTTGATGTTACTAAAATTAATGATACTCCTTAAGCATATGCAAAACTCTAATGCTTTCATAGAATAATGATGCAATCAAGTATGCAACAATATGGAATTTGATAAATTTCTTTAACATTTTCCATACTTATCATTTTTTGTTTTTATAATTGTAGATGAGGATGAATGTAATCAAGGTTTTAAAACCTATTTCCAAATCTTTATTAGCATTTTACAATAATCATATCGAGCATGTGTTTCTAGAGGTCGACTCAACAAAAAGGCTCGGTTAAGATTGCTAATAGTCAGTCGTTAACTGTCAATTTGCGGTATTACTTTTAACAATTTCATTTCCTTTTTATCAATGGCTGTTTTGGTGTTGTTTTTAATTGTCTTGACAGGGGACATTCATATTTGATCCACTGAAGAATTTTTTTATAAAGAAGAAATACGATTTTGCATTAAAAGGTAAGTGCTAGCTTTTCGTATTAAGCACAAAAATTGCAATTCTTTAGATTGGTTAAAATTCCCATCTTGAAGCGAACAATCATTTTAAAGTGAAGAAGACATTATGGAGGCTCTTAAAATGCGATTTAAAAAAAAAACGAATTGTCAATTTATTACACAGTTCTAATTGTTCTTTAACGATTCAATTGGGATAAATAATGAGGTCAAATAAAATGCTTCTTAAACAGAAGTACTTATTTTATTCAGGGATACTCAACGTACAAAAAAAAAACACAAACATACCAGCTAATTTCTAAATTACGACACCCCTCCCCAAAAAAAGGATTACTGGCAATTTAGTTATACATCTGAAGTTCTATCAAGAAAGTGAAAAATGTCACTCGGGTAGGGTAAGCACCTCCTATCTAGCTATCTACACCCATCACGTGCAATCAAATTCGAGATTGAAAAAAGAAAATTCGAATTTGAGAATGAAGAACATGGAACTATGTCAAGTCAAATATATCCAGTATAAGTTTGGATAAAGTGACTTTATACGTACAACGAGATTGTAATGACGGTCATTAACTTTAAAGGGCCTTTATTAGTCTAGGCTTGCAATATCTTTGAGCTAAGCATAAATTGTTATATAGACACTGAATGGGTACATTGATTTTTAAACTCCTATTGATTGTCAATTCCCATAACTTAAACCTACCAGAAGATCCTGTGGAAGTTGGAGCAGGCTCTGTCATTGGTTTTGTTGTTGGTAGTGGAGGCGTTGTTGTAGTTACTTTAAGCGTAGTCGGTCGAGTTGCTGTTAATTAGTACATAACAAATTATATATTATATGATTATAGTGATTTAAGTTTTCCACATCTCCCTAACTTTTAAAGAATTTAATGTTTTATGTTTAGTGTTATCAATGTTAAAATTGAATAGATATATAATCTGTCCTGAATTTGTGAGTTTTGTTTTATACCGGTAAAACAAACAAATAGTTTTCTTTTTAAAATTGTCAGTAAAATGCATATCTCGTCGCACCAAAGAAAATTGTTATTTTTAGAGAAAAAAACTCGTGAGATGGTTTTGTCATAATGAAAGCGGAAAAGAATTAAAGATTGAAAAATTTACATTCATCTATATACTCAAACATGAACATATATGATATCATATGTAGAAAATACAAAATTAAAAAATTAATTAATATTGATTTGTTAATGAAGTATGACCTTTTTAACTTTACTGAAATATTTATCTTACAAGAACCGAATAGTTCGACAGTATATACTACACACTTGTACTTACTATGGCTCATATATGCTGAAACAGACAAAATGGCATTCATTTTATAGATATAAGAAGAATAAACAAAAATAATAATAATAATAACAATACAGCACTTGGTTTTTTTTAGTTTAGAATAGGTTAATAATTTAAACGATTCAAAACCAAAAGCAAATAAACTTTATAGTTTATTTTATAAACTAAACATTTGTTAGAATGGATGTTAATCATGCACTAAGATTTATATTTTAAATTTTCAATTTATCCAAGCATTCTGTCATAATATATTCATTTCTTATTTATTTATTTCTTTTTTTTATTTGTTCTATTATAAAAAGCACTTTTATTAATGTTATGTAAATATCCAGGTTATTTACAACACTTTGAATCATTAATATGATTAATATATAACACAAATGCCAGTTGAATTTAGATGTGCCAGATGTGCACATTTCCGAAATTCATTCCTCATCAGTGACACTTAGACCTTAAAGTTTGATAATGAAAAACATGAGCCAAACAGTTGAAAATTAATGAATCTAAAGTTCCAAAATTTAATAAATCCAAATTAATCTTAAATCTAGAAAAAATACCTAAGTATTCGAAGCAGAAATTACAGGTATTAGCACATTTCATTACTGCTTGCTGGTGAACTTTAAAATCGACTGATAAACAAATTGTATCCTTGTAGTCAGCACAGTAGCCAGACGTGTCATGGTCTTTACACAAGTGCGTTGTTGTTGGTTCGGCTTGAAAATACCATGCAAATTTAATATAATATTGATAAATAATATACACAAATAAAGATACAAATATCAATCAAAATTCTTCACATGAACAACAGCGTGTATTTTGAAACAAGCAACTAACCATTAAGCTCAACACTAAGTAAGCTAACAACGACAAAGAAACTCAAATCTCAAACTCATATCGAAATAAATTATTAACGATATGTCGATTTTTTTCGATTTGCACCTTTAGGAAACAATTGTAAAGAAAATAACCAACTTAAAATCATTTACTTGGCAACAACCAATACAATAAAAAACAATATGAAGAAAAGACGTACGTAACGAGAAATTACAGCACGGTCTGTTCTAAAAAATGCTTCATGATAATTTACCATTAATATCAGTTTTGAAATAAAAACAAACAAACTAACTAACTAACTAATCATTCAAGATTTATTTACTTGTTCTTTCTTCTGTTGTTTGAAGCGGCTGTGAAGTTGATTTAGTGACTGTATCTGTTAAGAAAACATTGGTCGGAAGTGACAAATAAATTTAATTTCCATATTGTTTAGTTTTTCCCATCACCTGCATTCAAGATATTGCTTGTAAATGCAAGTCAAATGCAATCAGCATAAATTCGTATTAAAACTCAATAAATTATTATTATTATTATTATTATTATTATTATTATTATCATCATCATTATAATTGATAAGTGTTATTTAATTTTTAAAATTATCCTCTTTTAAAATTCTTTTTTTTTTTTTTTTTTTTTTTTGTAAATTACTTATAGTACAATGTATCTTAATATTTTCATTGTTTAAGACGTATTCGTCAATCTATTTGTTGTAATTTACTACACTGTTATTTATTTTTAATAATGCTATAAGATGTCAATGAAGTATCTCCGATCATTAACAAAATTATGTATTAAAATTATACTTACTTTGACTCATCATAGCTAAAACAATTTAAAAAATTAGAAGATAAATAATGCATCATTTATAAATGTGTGCGTGTGTGTGACCATTAGACGACATCATTTTAATTCTAAAAGGATATAATGTTTTAGCATAACAGAAAACATACATTGTGTCCTCACGATTCTACTTTTTAATTACTTCATAATATTCCTTTCTTTGAAATAATTCAGGCAATTTCATTAAACATAATTCAATTTTTAAAAGGTTATCTTTTTTAAATGTTTAGATCAAAGTCATAAACTTCACACAAAGAGTTTTATTTAGTCATGATGACACGTCATCAAGGAAAAAAATAAAGTACATGCAAGTCGGAATTTACAGAGCTTTGTGCTTGATTTTTACAATGTATTTTACAATGTCTTTAAACGGGAAGAAAATAGTTACCTTACCTAGATACTCAATGCAAAAGTTGCATGTATGTGCACAATATTTTACTGCATGTTGATGCGTGATGTAGTCGAATGATGTACATATCTGGTGAGAAAAAGCTTGGCAATAACCTGTATTGTCGGCGTCTACACATGTGTGAGGTACTTGAACAGCTGCTGAAGCCAAAACACATGTCAAACTGTAAATAAGACTGACGACTCTATCCTTTTTTTAAATACAACATGCGTCAAACAACGAAAAGTAATAAAATTGATCTTAAAGATTAAATTAAAATACGACAAAATTATTTTGCTTAAAGATTGGTTTATAGTTAAATTAAAATTATTTGCACAATTTGACACCAATGCCTCAGCAGTGACAAATTTGATCATTCTTGAAAAAAACATTTTCCATATTTTCATAATATATATGGTATTTTTCCAATGGATAAAATAAAACAATATAAGCATAAATATTCATGTCTTTTTTGATAAATTGCAGCTAAAAAATCAGAGGTATACATAATTCGAAACATAATATTTCTCAAATCATCCGGCCTTTTTTATATCAAAATAAAAAAAATTTAAGTGTAAAAATACAGAACATAGTACAAAGTAAATAATAATACTGTCAAATATAACAGTAGAAGATAGAAAATCTAAAAAAAAACAATACTTACTTGGTTGAGTAGTGGTTTTGTCAGGTTGAACTAAAATATATAAACTATATATATATATATATATATATATATATATATATATATATATATATATATATATATATATATAAAACAAATACCAGTTTAATTTTGATGTGCCGGATGTGCACATTTCGGAAATTCAACTCATCAATGACACTAAGACCGAAAAGTTTGATAAAAAACCATAAGCTAAACAGTTGGAAATAAATGAATCTAAAATTCCAAAATTATATTAATCCAAATCCAGCTAAGGAATGCTTTGCATGAGGGAGCAAACCTTAGTTTTAAACAAATTTTACAATTTAAGGCAACTGAAAATTTGGTAAAATGGTACATTTTTTAACAGCACAAAGTACTGCCTACTGAGTTATGGCTACCCTCGGGGAGTTTTAATTTACTTCTTATGTATTGATAATAAATAAGAACTACATAAAAAAATCCTTATGTGTGTGTGTGTGTGTGTGTTTGTGTGTTCAAGTCTGTGTATTCCATTTTTATGTAGGTTTCACTACAGATAGATTTGTCATTTTCTGCCGCTGTCATTAATACAATTTTTGTGTTATAATCTGTACTGCTTTATGCAATACTGTTTGATTTGTAATATCTTCATAATCATACTATATATTGATTTATATAATGTTTAATTTGATTTATGAAAGACTGTTTTTGTCTTCAAAGCATTTACCGTTTTGTTACAAATCTGCATTTGACGACAGAATGGCACAATAAGGTACAATGTACTCGTCCAATTTAAATCTACAAATTCCCCTAGCAAAGAATTTTTCGGGTTCATAATGAAAACATTATAATTCAAAGATTTTGTTTTATTTCAAAATACCACCATGCATTGAATTTCTGGCATGAAAACAACTAAGTATGTAATTTAAAACAATTGGTACACAAAAACATTTTGTATGCTTACTGCTTATTAATATTATTGGTTTTTGATATTTGACTAACTTTTGATCGTCATATAGACAGCATGATTAAACATAAAGAAGAATATGGAATTAAATTACCTGTATGAGTTGTCGCAGCAGCTACGCATGCGTCGTCATGACAACAAATGGTGTTTTGGTTCACATGGTCGTGTTTGCCTTCACATTCATGTTTCTACAAATTAATAGTTTAACAATTATATAATAAAGTGTAAACGATGCCAGAACTTTGACTAATGCGATTATATGAACAATGGTTTTTGTAACGCAAAATTAAAAAAAAGTATCCTGACTAGTTCTAGGTTTATATTTGCCCTGATGTCCATTTTGATTTGAAGATCGAACACTAAAGAGGAGATAAGCTTAAAACATTGTCATTTAAAATCAAACATGGAAGATAAAACATAAGTCAATCAATTGTTTCTAGTTATTTACAGGCATGATTGATAATTGCATGTGTATCATTTATGTTTTACATAAATCTTAGTGATTATAACTAATTAAATCATCAGCACGTTGTTTTACATGAATTGGAAAAGTAATATATAACTATACACTAAATTGTTTATTTTGTTTTATATTAAATAAACGTGTTATGTACTGTGGAGCAGGCGAAACCCGTTCCATATGCGTTTTTGAAAAGGTATACGTATAATGATGTATTGTGTTTACATGAGTAGTGTTTGTTTTATCATTTATCTGACCTTGATGGTCTTTTTCTATATACAAAACAAGTTTTGTTTATTTTGTTACCAGTTTTTATATTAAATGAATGTATAAACTCTCTCTCTCTCTCTCTCTCTCTCTCTCTCTCTCTCTCTCTCTCTCTCAACAAACCGGGGCGCAATAGGATTCAATCCGGTGACCAAGGAAATGCAGCAAGCAACTTTCTTCTCCATGACAAATTGTTGTATGTACGCAATCGTTAGTAAGAATGTTGTGGCAATCCTTACACCGAACAGTTGAAGACAAAATATCTATCAACACACAAAGATATATAGAAAATTAAATTCTTGTCTAATTAAGCAAAGCATGCGTTTTTCATATGTTCCTAGGCACCAAACTGACAAAAAGAATTGGGTTTTCACCAAATGTTTGGATTATTTAATATGTTCTTTGGCATTAAAATGACAAAAATAAAAAAAATAATCGGACAATTTTCATTGAAATTATGCGTGTTGTTATATATCTGAAAAAGAAGGAATTTTTTTACCGAATTAAGCAAAAATATTTCATATATTCCTCTACATTAAACTGATAATCTTTTCTAAATGTAGCAAATAAGTCTATTGTATTTAAACTTTCTTAAAAGAATTAAAATTTAAGTTTAACAAAAAACAATAATTTTTTTTATAGAATTATTCAAAATATTTCACATGTTTATTCGCATTCAACTGACAATAAGTGTTTTTTTTCCACCAAATTATTAAGCAAAATATTTTATGTGTTCATCGACAAAAATCTTACGTGTAGAATGACATACTTTTTTATTTGTATTGAAAAGAAATTCAAAAACAAAAAAATATTTACAATCGCAAGGTAGGCATGTATGATTAAAGCTTACGTAGCAGTTAATTAATTGAAGAATAAAAACAAACAAACAAACGAAGCAAATTTACCTTACATAATGCAGAACATTTATATCATCAGGAGTTTTCTGTACAAAGTTCGGAGAAATTGATTGTTTGCTTTATTTTTTCTATCTTCATTATGGAATATTCGCATGACAACTTTTATACAATGTAGTATCTATATTCAATATTCGGCGATATTTAATGTATCATTGGTGCGAAAGTTTCATAAAATTTCCAAAAATATAATTCAATAATCGCTGCAATTTCTTTATAAGATTATGTAGTATGTTTTGAGTAGAACTATTCAATTCTTAACTATATCTTTGCAAAAATCATACATCGAGATGGACGAAAAAAGACAAAAGGGAATAATAACATAATAATTTAAAAAAAACTTATATATCAGATATTATACATTGGAAAACAAGTACTTTTATTTGTCTCATATTTAGTATGCATACTTGTTTGACTCGCTTTAAAGGCATCAACGCACGCCTGGTCGTTACAACAACATCCATCATGTCCTACTTGAACAGTACCAGTGCATACATGTCTGCATAACTTGAAATTTAAATATACATAAATATACATAAGTTCTTATATATGAACATTGTGAAAAAATTTTATATATGAACATTGTGAAAATTAAAAAGTAACAAATTAAAACTATTCCTAAAAATGAAAAAAAAATAGATTACATATAAAGAAATAAAGGCATTCTACCACCATATTATTTTCAAAAATGTTCTTTATGTAAGAGAGACACACATAATATATTCTTATATAATTTAATTATCATAATTGAGTTTTACTTAAAGATGAAATATTTTTCAAGACATATTTGTATATTTAAATTCTTTTAAAACATTGAATACATTATTTAAATGAATAAAAATTAAGAAGCATTTACATGTGGCTCTGCACAATGTGGTCTCAAATGCCCACGTTCCTCCCTGATAAGGCAGCGCTAAAAACAAATAATACTTGTAATAAGTACTAATAATATCTAAACAAAATCTTTATAGTATTGATATGATTGTGATATGGACAAGGACTTGTATGTTTGTTTTATTTATATATGTCCCGAAATAGCAAAAAACTTTTCGCCTTTTTTACAATAGAAAATTGTCAAAACATTTTCAAACTTTAAATGCAAAAGGGAACATCCTTGACTGGTATATTTCTGAAAATGTTTAATTTTACAAGACTTTTTAACTGTTGTGTATTTAAAAATATCAAATCGTTTTGCAGTCAACGCACGCACACACGCATGACTCGGTACATCACACTTTCCAAAACATTATCCCATTTGTCTAAAAACCAATATACTAAGCACAACTCTTGAATTTTATTTTATGTTTACTGAAACACAGAAAGAGTAAAGAGTAAATATTCCTCTAGCACTTTAACATAACATTTATATACCATGAATACACTCGTACAGTGTTCAAGGTCTTAAATAACCCATACCGTTTCGACATCCCCGCATACATGTCCAAAACAATCTGCTATAGTAACATGGTGAGGATGATGATGAGCCCCAAAGATAACTGAAATAAAGTTTAACACAACAACATTTAAATTTTTAATATCATCTTAAAGCCATTTTTAGATTTGGAGAATAGAAATTTGTTTTATCTGAGCTCACATTTACTTGAGTCACATTTTATATGAAAATTAATTCATAATTTATAATTAATTTATAACTTAATATTGCATATCAATATTAGTTCAGTACATTTCGTTTTGTAAGTTGAAAAATAACGCCTTTGTAGTAGTGATGTGGTAAATGTTCGAAAACTAAAAAAATCTACTTTTGAAATTCACGTTTAAAGCATATTACAAGAAATTTAAAAAAGTTGTTTTTTGGCCATTAAATAAAGAATGGTGTATCTGCAATTCATTAATCACTCATTGTTTCTATGATTATGTATCAGCTTTTCTTAGATTTTAAATCGGGGTAGATTCGATAATCTATTATCATTGGAATTCAAGCTTAACAAACAAATAAGGACTTATTGAGAATTTTTCATTTATTTGAAAGTTCACTAAGTTCACTAGCCTTTTTAAAGTAAGTTTTTGGATAATTATACGTGCCGCGTAAAATTTCAGGATAGATTGAACTCAGGATTTGCGTTTGTTAAAGAAAATAAATTATTTCGATAATGTCACCATATATTTTTATGCCAAATACTCAATGGAGCTTGTGCAATATTTCTATAATTTGAAAATTTTTGAGATTTTCAATTTCAACTCCATAGTTTTAGGTCACGTGATATGACTGTATATAATTTGCCACTATAGTAATATCTGGCTCATTCACCAATTACATGACGTAACATAGGCGTAGCGTGGTGTTGTGTGCATACTATATTGTATATATTATAGGAAAGACTAGAATCATCTTTTTAGTAATTTTTGGATCAGCCAATAAAGCCTAGGAGCTATTCTTAAAACATCTGTATTATGAGCTAAAAAATGACAAAAATATTCCAAAAATGAGTTTGCTTTCATTGGTTGTTAAAGGGCAAGTGAAATGATCAATCGAAATAGGCAAACTGAGTTTAAATATTAGCTTCATACATTTGAAATACGACGTGAAATAGTCATTGGAGCAAGTATAGAACTTAAATAGAAAAACAAATTTCAGAAAGTTTAGTTATAACCCCATAATTGGGTTTTATCATTTTTTACATATACTGTTTTGACCAATGACAAAACTACTTTCTTTGTAAACAATTAAAGAATAATTTCATGCGCACATTTTATTATAAGTATCACCTTTTAATTTTTGTTCCAACAATTAAGAAATAACTTGAATGAAGACTTTGCATTTTTTGCATAAACCCGTTCCGCGTGATTTATGCAAAGTTCAGAGTCTTCCTTAAGTTATTTTTCAATAAACCGAACGAAAATTAAAGGCAATGCTTGAATAAAATAATATTAGACAAGGCATTTTTCTAAGTTTCACAATCATTTCTTTACTGGATTTTTTTCTCCTCCGTAAACAACTTAATGAAGTTTGACATTTCTAGGGTAAAAGTTTGAAGTGATTTCTAAATGAAACATTATGCTTATCCTAAAAAAAAGAAAAGTTTCAAGATTCCAATAATTCTAAAATTTAAAATACGTTCCGTTGTTCTTATAAAGGAATGATTGCGGAATTAGAGAATGCTAAAAACTGCAGGAAAATTAATAAGGATGCCAATAACAAAAAAATATATATATAGATGCTTAATATTTAATATGTAATAACTTTAATTGTATAGGCATTTTTGACATATTATAGATTACAGGTAGTAAACGTATAAAAATAATTCACTACTATAGGTAAGGTCAGAAGAAATATTTAACTTCCTAACAATTAAGGTGTTGTGGCAAAAATAAAAACCAACAATATAGTAAACGGATACAAGACAAGATAACCTTTAACTGAAACCTCGGTGTAACCAAGAACACAAAAATGAAAACTTTGTTATACTAGTATTGTGAAATTATTCTTTCACAAGATAGGATAAGAGGAACACAAAACGAAACACTCTTTAAAACGCTTCAGAATTTTTGAAGTTACTACATTTGATGACACTGGTTCTTTTTTAGTTTATATCATAGCGATCTACTTATTTTACACCAAGCAATGAATAACAACGAAAGTTTAAGAACATATAATCTTAGACTTATTATAACAGATAGTTGACGATCATCGAAACATATTGTCAATAATGAAATAAATTTGTATTTTCGTTTGTTAAGATAGGAATATATAATGTGGATAACAAATCGAAGGACATTTGATTTTGGACTCAGTTGTGTGGTTAGATGCCTATTTTAACTTTTGGACCAGGGATAAAAAAAAATAAATTTTAAACAGGTACGTGCTTTTACCAAAGCAAATGAAAATATTTAAACAAGGGCATATGGCAACACAGCCATACCAACCAGTTGAGAAACTGAATGGTTTTTCAAAAAAGGTTTTTTTTTGCAAGATAGAATAAAAGTGTGTGTGTGTGTGTGTGTGTGTGTGTGTGTTTAAAAAAATAAATACCTGGGAGGATAATTAAAAACAACACGCAGGAAAATTCCATGGCACTCGCTCTTATCTTCTTAACTTTAAGAAGACAGCATTAGATTGTGATAATGTCAAGAACATATATTGGCTTGATTATTGTATCCTTATCAACCTATAACACTACGAGCCGTCACACTTTAAACTCGTGTCTAAAAGTTCAGTTTTAATCTCGCAAATATTTTAAACTAAAATTTTATAAGCATATAAGCACTTCGTTTCATGTTTTATTTATCATTGGATTAAGTGATTTATTTATTTATTTATTTATGTAATTTTTTACAATACTAATATGGTACACTTTTGGGTTTATAAAAAATAATTTTGCTATCTTAAAACTTTTTACCTAATTTATGATATGATAGTATGATAATTTAGAACGTTTATTGATAAGTTGATTATAATCATTCCACATAGTTTAACTTCTTTTTGGCTGAAAACAATATCCCATTTTAAAGCAATCACTTCAAATGATGATTGTAATAATATTTAATAGAGGACCTTGAATGAGTGTTTATGTAAAATTGAATTTATTAAACTAGTTGAATGCAAGGAGCCTTGGCGAGAAAAGTACAAAAGTATTGATCAGCTTAAATTATAAATCAACGAACAGTGTGTCAAATGAACAAACAACTGGGAACTAGATGAATTGTGTGACTTTATAGCGAGCGCACTCTGGAATGTCAACAACCTGGACAAGGATTTACAGATAAATATGGATTTGAATGTTTCCTCCGGTGACTGGTCCTGCAAAAATGCTTTGGAATCCGCCGTGTAAATGCATTACTAATTGTTGATTATTGGATGATGACTGTTGCGAAAGCGCGAAGTTTTGAACTGATGGAGGCTGTACCTAATGATTGTGTTGATTAAATCTAGTTTGTTCTGGCTGTTCATGAAGTATTTTGAAAATTTCTTTGTGTTGATCGGTATTTATGTGCCTTTTCCGTTTATGTAAACGTTATCGCCAATGTTTACGTCAGCCATGTTTGTTGTTATAGTATAACACGGTGCGTAAGGATATAACCTAATTCAGACGCTTTTAAGACGTCACACTCATTCAATACGATTTTTATTTTATGACCGTATTGCATGGATTATTGAGTAGATTATATAATAATAATTATTATTATTAGTATTAATATAAAATAACACGATTTTAATTATTTATCTTAAAGATATTACACAGGAAAGAAAAATACATATATATATATATATACAATCGGTAACGTCAGTGTTAATTGCATAAATACGATTTCTTATATCAATTACCTCCCTTGTTTAGTACAAATTTATCTGGAATACTTAGGTCTTATAGATAACGACCAAAACTTTGAATGGAGACAGACACAATCTGAATATATAATGGTTTTCAGTGGAAAGGTATTTGTTACGGGACGATTGCGGCCGCCGACGATTACAGACAAATAAAAAAAAAGGCAATCAACAAGTTTCATGTAATCATCCTTATGAATTTTATTCTCTCTCTCTCTCTCTCTCTCTCTCTCTCTCTCTCTCTCTCTCTCTCTCTCTCTCAGACGCAGCTAGTTTCGTCGAAAGATATTCAAACCCAACCCATCCTTTGTCATGTCTATAGATGAACGATAAATTACTCTTAATAAAAATAAAACACTCACTGCATATACATAACTGTCAGAGTTTTGAAGATTTCTTTTAGCAAAAAGTTAAAACTTTGTTCATAACAAATATAAAAATGGCAATCATTTTTACGATGTAACAGAAGGTTTATATATTAAATAAAACAAACTAAATATTCAACATCAAAGCATCGCACAGAGGTGTGACACCTAATTTTAGCAAACATGTACACGACACAGCTGTCAAGATAACAGTCCCAATAATAACGTGACCCGTTCGAAATTAAGGCAATAGGTACACTCACTTCTAAATGTTAAAGTTGCAACGGAAAATAAAAGTAGCATTTAGATGAATAGTTCTTGGGATTGTTAAGGTCAAATAAAGATATTGTTAATTGAACTTTCTAACTGTACTCACTTACACCTACACAAAATCGGTAGTAAAGTGGACATGATAGCCAGGGAACCATTTATGGCATGTTCAAATGCCTGATATTTTTAAAATAAAACGTGTTTCATTCTCGTAATACTATTGGCTTTTTGGGGCCAAGAAGGACCTTTATCACAATACGCTTCCGTGTATTTGGCTTCTAATGAATAATTCATCCACCAATAAAAAGGACGGAAATTAATGTTCCGTGAATAAAAATGACGCCACATTACAATTTTGCGTTACGAATAAAAACAAATCGAACTCTCAGTATGGGTGTATGTGTATTAAATACCAATACATCTTAAGATTTGTCCTATTTTTATGTGTATGTAAAACTTTGTCAAAATTGATCATTTAAGAAATAGGGACCTTCCATTAATTTTTTTCCGTTAATAAAGATTTATGATAAACAAATTAAAGAAATTCTGATCGATAAGTTTAGCTTGGACTGTAAAATGTAACTTTACCATTTACATAAATGGTATTGTGCACTGAGTCACATATACCACAACATGCTTACAGCATTGTTTTAGGTCGCATCTCAATTACTTTTTCTCAATGCTGAATACTTACAAATAGAACATTTGTGCTTAATAAGAAGCCACAACATAAATAGAGAGATATATAAATAAATAAATAAATAAATTAATTAATAACATATATTAAAAATCTTCTTACAATCTTACCAAAATGATCAGTAACGTTTGCTGTGGCTATGTTAGGACATAAAAAGCTTTCCATAAATAAACTATTAGTGCTTCTATAATTTAAATCGCTCTAATTAAAATTTCCCTGTTTGAAGTCCCACATAATTACTTAACGAATATATTATTTTTCCTTTTTTCTCAGCAGCAGATATTTTTATAATCTTGTTTAACATATTAGGTACTCAACTGATTTGTACAACTAGCATTATCTTTATAATTCACAAAATATTTTATACCTGTACCAAATATTTGTCCTCTTATTTATTCTATTATGTAAAAAACTTTGCTTTTTTGTTATTTTATAGAAACACATTCTACACTTGTATAAGATAGGTAAGTAATCACATGCTGTTAACATTCATCATGTTCTTCAGATATTTCAATAAACTATATAGGAGACACTAAATATTGGTCACAAAATATGACTATTTAATAAAATAATGTAAGATGAATATCTTGCCGTGAAGAATGTTTTTCACTCATTTCAAAATTTATTGCTAAATTATTCATTCATTCATTATATATATATATATATATATATATATATATATATATATATATATATATATATGATCCAAACGATCAAAAAAAGTATAACTTGATTTGCACATTATACATAGTATTTGTGAAGACTTCACAATACATTTAAAAGTGCAAATAACAAGAGTAGTCTTTCTTGCCCTAAAGAAGATGATATAGCTAAATGAAATGATACATTGACAGGTAACAGAAAAAATTGATATTAATCATGCATTGATAATTTGATATGAAAGGAAACAAAGGGACAATAAAACGAAAGTTGCTTTTTAAAAAGTGACTTTTGTTTTTATAAATTATTTTAAATAAAAAAGTTTTTATTTTTTATGATTTTATATATTTATGTTTCACCGTTGTGTTCAGTTCGTTTTGTTACATATTCTTAAATGATATAAAATATATAATGGCTTTACATACATACATGTAGATATTGTTATGACATACAATTATATATTTGACTTACCATAGTTCTTTATTCCTTTCATTCTCAAAATTGACTTGCACGTGACGGGTGTAGCTAGCTACACAGTAGGTGCTTACCCTTCTGGAGCAGCCGGCCTCACTTCGTTGAAAGAAGTTCATTTTTATATCTAAATTTGCCAGCTTTCAAAGTTTTTAGTTTGTTTTTTGGGATTGGGATTTGGACACGGACTGGTATGTTTGTGTTTTATTATTATATATACTTAACATTTGGTAATTCCTAATTCCTGGATAATAGGATTGCGTTAATCCGTTAACGTTGATACTTTTTAAAAGTAACGGAAGTATTATAATTACATGTATATACCTTGTAGTAGTTGATTTGAATATATATATATATATATATATATATATATATATATATATATTCAAATCCAATGGTTAATGGACTACCAATAGCGCTTCTTTGATTGCAGAAATAAGTACGAATCTCACTTTCATAACCCTTTGATGTAGTGTTGTTTATTTGTTCGTAGTATCATCAGAATGTAATTAAAATGCGTGAAAATGCAATATAGGATTTCTTGATAGTGAAGGAGAAAATGTGACATAAATCAATAGCTTACATAACATGATTCAAATCATAACATTGGAAATAACAGAAATTACTGAAAGTTATAAAGATGGTTGAGTCGATACGTCTAACTCAAGCAAAAACATTTCAAATACCGAGATATAATTGACAAATTATACAGGAAACCGATAATACGAAAACTAATTATCAAACATTCTACGTACCAACTTTGAAAACGATAGTCAAAATAGATGAAAATCCTCAAGTTATTCTTAATTGTTTGTTATGCTATACTTGTCATTAGATAATGATACGTACCATTAATTCACGTCCTTTAAAAGCCTCATACTTTCCTTTCTTTACCTATTTAGACTTTTTAACCATAGGAAAATAACTTATATATAAATTTATAGGTATATATATATATATATATATATATATATATATATATATATATATATATATATATATATATATATATATATGTATTGATAACTCGGTGGATATTCCGAACACGCTTCCACTCGGTCACCTCGCCCAAAATAGTCTTACCGTTTTTACTGCACTTTTTGTGTAACTTTTAACCTTTTTTTTGTTTTTTTTTTGTTTTTTGTTTTTTTTTTTTTTTTTTTTTAAGCCAAATTATTTTGAAGTTACATGAAGAAGCTTTTCAAAATCGATTTTCCGCGATTTTTAAAAGCAAAACTTTAAAATTATAACTGTTTATTGTGTGTCAAATTCTCTAACACCAACATTCCCATCTGACCTTGTGACATAAATTTTCGGCCTGCGCTCCCGTATTTGGTGATAATATAATGCTAGTTTACACTTGTTTTAAATTTGAATAAAATTCATCCGCAGATGTGTCAATTATGAGGCAGACACGATTTTACACGGACGACAATTGGCCATACAAAAATACAGACAGGCATGGTGATCCAGATATAGCCTCTCAAACTAAGTTTGCGGGATGTATAGGTACATTAATACTTGTTGAACTTAAACATATATGGAATTGAATTGAGTTGAGTGATGGTGTTTAACGTTTTGGCAACAAAACATACTTATGTAGTGACTTTGAGTAAGCACTTAAACATATTGAAATCATTTTAGTATTACTATTTTAGTATTACTATTTCCTATGACGAAAAATCAATCTGCTTTTTAAATATTGTTTACAAAAACTGTATTATCGATGCACAAAAATATTGCTTACCAATACATGCAATTGGCTTAACTTATCTATACGTAGTATAAAGGGATCTACCTAGTACCGACACACTTTTTATATTTATTTTTTAAATCAAGATAATCTATAATAGTATCATATACATACAAAGTTTTGGAATCTTATCATATTATCGTAAAACATATTCTCAAACGGGGTAATGAAGGCTGTGCTGGCCACATATGGTACATAATACCAATATAATACATAAGATTATAGTCCATTATTAACGAGTTACTATAAATGTACTGCTTTTTATTTTTTCTGACAATTGTTTTGATGATGATGAAAAGAAATAAAAATATAGAGGTTTACGGCATTGATGAATAAAAGACAATTACCATGTTTGTTTCTGAAGAAGCTATGATACATTTGACTAAGTCCAAAAAGTTTAAAAGATATACTTATATACATTATTTTTACTATTTGTAAAGAATAATTCATATTGAAATATTTTCATTGTTTGAGTTTAGTCTTAATATTAGTCTATGACTGAGGAAATTGGAAATTATATATATATATATATATATATATATATATATATATATATATAAACAGGACAGGTATATATATATAACGAATAAAACTTATGTAATCCATTGTAGACCAATAAATCCAATAGAAGCAAAAGAAGACGTTTGATATCAACTGAAATCTATTGTTAGTTATTATCTTGTCATATTTATTTTCTTTGCTTGTTTCTAATGGCAATTTTTATTGCAATTATCTTGGAATACCTAAATATAATTCAATTTGACAAACTTCTAACGATATCATTGGTCCAAAAGCGAAAATATGTTCACGTCATTTCTCAATGACTCGCACGTGAATTAGCCAAGCACACTCCAGTGCCGATGTGTTTTTGGCGTTATTCAGAACAAATTCTTTTTATAATATGCGTAATTTTTATCCTGTTTTTTAAGTTAATTATTAAAAGCAAAAATTGAATAAAGTTATTTTCTCATTTGATTGAGTTGTCTTTAAGCTTTAATGATTAACCTGAATCGACACTGTGGACACTTTTGAAAATTACAGTGTGCACAGTGTCTATACAGCTAATTTCTGAATGACCCGAATGAAAATCGGATTCAATGCTTAAATGTTTTATTTATACCTTCAAAATTAATAAGGACTATAGCATGACATAATTACAGGGCTTGTGATATATAGGTCAAGAAACCATGATTTTAACGTTTTTATTGTTTCGTTGAACTGATTAAAAACAATTGTAAAATTAACACGTGCATTGTGCGTTCGATTTAATAAAACTTGGTATTGTTAAACTCTGGTAGTCAATGGGTTAAATACATATTAAAAATAATAATAATAAAAATAAAAGTTTTTGCGAGCGTGCGCGCATGTGTGTGTGTGTGTGTGTGTGTGATTTCAAAGTAATCAAAAATTAAATATCTTTACTTTCTATCTCATTATAAGGATTTAGTTTTGCCGCACAGATCTAAAGTCGCCTGTCTTTAACAGTCTTTATTTGAAACAAGAAAATCGAGGCATATACTGTTACAAACCACTGGGCTAATGATGTGATTAAAAATCAGATAACTAATTAACGTTTATATACGAATATGTCTGGATACTCCTATATTTCGATGATTAACAATTGAACTTTTATCACGGTATGTCCAATTATCGAGTTTCTAAATGTGCCTTAAGAATTTCCGCATATCTTAGAAAAACTTCTCATTATAACCTTTTTTATCATAAGCACATAAATGGCTTGTTTTTTTTTATGAATACAGAAATATATATATATATATATATATATATATATATATATATATATATATATATATATATATATATATATATATATATATATATATATATATATTATAGCTAGTAGTCATTACTGCGTTATGAAAAGTTTTGCTGGTCCTAGCGATCCAGCTTTAAAATCCTATCCATTGACACAGTAGGCGTGATACGCTAAGAACACTCCCTGTACATCGGCTTTCGAACTAAATGGGCGTAAATACTAAGATAGTTTTGCAGTGACTGACTGTTTACGAGCTTGATCGAAGGACTTTGGTTAATAAATTCCAGGTGTTAAAATCTGCTAAAAAGTTCCAGTTTTACCTTTTTTGCATATTATACGATGAAACAGCGTACATTGTAATGGAATGCACTTTTATTTCACAATTAATTACTACTTAAATACTTAAGTATGTGATGCAGAAATGATAAACTATTTGGTTCAGCTATTAATCGCTGATCTAAATCTTACATTCATTTTTTTTTCAGATTTTTAGTGTTTAATTTAATTCGTGAACAAACCTATATCCGGGACATCCCACCTCCAGAGCGGGAGATCAGGAGCTCGAACCTTGTTCATACATGAATTAAAATGTTGAGATAATGTATCATAGCCTGGTGCTCTGTGTTATGACAATGTATCGGCTAGTTTATTCAATGTCAGGATAATATGGCTAAGTTCGATGATATAATTGTCTGTGACACACTGTTTAAGAGTATTGTCGGCGGCATACTGATTCTGTGAACTAGCACCTTTACGTAAAACTATCACCGGGTACACGCTATATTACAAGGCAGACCATTGTTAATTTCTCTGGAATACACAAACTTTTAGCTTACCTATAAGCTCCAATTAGCCAGCCTTTAAGCTTCAGGCTATAAATATGGCTTATAGGTAGTTTAAAGAGGCGATTCGTCCCGTTTTTAAAACATTGCTCTTATCGTCGATGTTTGGGAAATACTGATGTGACGTTACAAAAAAAAAACAAAAAAAAAAAAAACAAAAAAAAAAGAAAAGAAAAGAAAGGAAGAAAAAACAACCATCTAACCATATCAGGATCGAATTATATAATTTTTTCAATTATTATTTAATTTGAATAGAGACACCATTGAAACGAAGCTCCAAACAAGCAATGCATATGGTCTTATTAAACATGTTTCTGATGTTGCTAAATTACAAGTAGTTTACCTTTTTTAAATCCTTTTAGATTATTTATTATTAGTCGCTAGATTAAACAAATGATATGTTTAAACGAGTATCATGATAATCGCTTAAGACTTGTTGAATTGCTTCCCTTAGATAATATACTTAATACAAAATTATTAACATTTATACACTATTACGCTTGTCCTTATATATTTACAAAATTTTAATTAAAATATTATAATAATAATTGTTTTTAAATGCCACACTTATTTATTTACCTTGTTTACATTAATATTTTGTAGAACATATATAAAATTTTACAATGTACTTTACAAAAGTTAAAGTTTTAACATTTACAGTAATATAAGAGCTATCAAAATTGCTTACAATTAAATTGTTGAATTCTTGAGGTAGCTTGTTCAAACGAAACAAGTTGAATATAGATGAGTTAAACAGAATGTTAAGTCCAATACGAAGGTATTTCACTTACTTTGAGACGTTGCCAGCTATAGGTAAAGGTGCAGAAATTTTGCCCATGCGTTGCGCAGATGACATTATGCAATTGGATTCTTAATCGTGTTATGCCCTTTTTTTTTTTTTTTATTATTATTTTTTTTTTATTTATTTATTTTTTTTTTTAAGCCAAATTATTTTGAAATTACATGGAGAAGCTTTTCAAAATCAATTTTCCGCGATTTTTAAAAGCAAAACTTTAAAATTATAACTGTTTATTGTGTGTCAAATTCTCTAACACCAACATTCCCATCTGACCTTGTGACATAAATTTTCGGCCTGCGCTCCCGTATTTGGTGAGAATATAATGTTAGTTTACACTTGTTTCAAATTTGAATAAAATTCATCCGCAGATGTGTCAATTATGAGGCATACACGATTTTACACTGACAAATGGCCATACAGACATACAGCCAGGCATGTTGATCCAGATATAGCCTCTCAAACTAAGTTTGCGGGATGTATAGGTACATTAATACTTGTTGAACTTAAACATATATGGAATTGAATTGAGTTGAGTGATGGTGTTTAACGTTTTGGCAACAAAACATACTTATGTAGTGACTTTGAGTAAGCACTTAAACATATTGAAATCATTTTAGTATTGCTATTTTAGTATTACTATTTCCTATGACGAAAAATCAATCTGCTTTTTAAATATTGTTTACAAAAACTGTATTATCGATGCACAAAAATATTGCTTACAATACATGCAATTGGCTTAACTTATCTATACGTAGTATAAAGGGATCTACCTAGTACCGACACACTTTTTTATATTTATTTTTTAAATCAAGATAATCTATAATAGTATAATATACATAAAAAGTTTTGGAATCTTATCATATTATCGTATAACATATTCTCAAACTGGGTAATGAAGGCTGTGCTGGCCACATATGGTACATAATACCAATATAATACATACGATTATAGTACATTATTAACGAGTTACTATAAATGTACTGCTTTTTATTTTTTCTGACAATTGTTTTTGATGATGATGAAAAGAAATGAAAATATAGAGGTTTACGGCATTGGTGAATAAAAGACAATTACCATGTTTGTTTATGAAGAAGCTATGATACATTTGACTAAGTCCAAAAAGTTTAAAAGATATACTTATATACATCATATTTACTATTTGTAAAGAACAATTCATATTGAAATATTTTCATTGTTTGAGTTTCCTCTTAATATTAGTCTATGACCGAGGAAATTGGATATTATATATATATATATATATATATATATATATATATATATATATATATATATATATATATATATAAACAGGACAGGTATATATATATAACAAATAAAACTTATGTAATCCATTGTAGACCAATAAATCCAAAAGAAGCAAAAGAAGACGTTTGATATCAACTGAAATCTATTGTGTTTAAGTGGTGCAGTGGTTAGCGCTCCCGCCTATCACCAATGCGACCGGGGTTCGATTCCCAGCGTCGTATGTGATAAGGTATGAGGTCACCTGCTTGAGCACGTGGGTTTTTCTCCGGGTTCTCCGGTTTTCCTCCCACAATAAGACCTCACGCGCGCTAAAATTCGGGCCAACGAGCTAGATTAATATAAGTGGCACAACTTGTTTCTAAATTGTTGTAAAAGAAATAAAGTTTTAAAAAAAAATCTATTGTTAGTTATTATCTTGTCATATTTATTTTCTTTGCTTGTTTCTAATGGCAATTTTTATTGCAATTATCTTGGAATACCTAAATATAATTCAATTTGACAAACTTCTAACGATATCATTGGTCCAAAAGCGAAAATATGTTCACGTCATTTCTCAATGACTCTCACGTGAATTAGCCAAGCACAGACCAGTGCCGATGTGATTTTGACGTTATTCAGAACGAATTCTTTTTAATACACGTCATTTTTATCCTGTTTTTTAAGTTAATTATTAAAAGCAAAAATTGAATAAAGCTATTCTCTCATTTGATTGAGTTGTCTTTAAGCTTTAATGATTAACCTGAATGGACAGCTAATTTCTGAATGACCCGAATGAAAATCAGATTCAATGCTTGAATGTTTTATTTATACCTTCAAAATTAATAACAGGGCTTGTGATATATAGGTCAAGTAACCATGATTTTAACGTTTTTGTTTTTTCGTTGAACTGATTAAAAACAATTGTAAAATTAACACGTGCATTGTGCGTTCGATTTAATAAAACTTGGTTTTGTTAAACTCGGGTAGTCAATGGGTTAATACATAATAATAATAATAATAAAAATAAAAGTTTTTGCGAGCATGTGCGCATGTGTGTGTGTGTGTGATCTCAAAGTAATCAAAGGTTAAATATCATTACTTTCTATCTGATTATAAGGATTTAGTTTTGCCGCACAGATCTAAAGTCGCCTGCCTTTAACAGTCTTTATTTGAAACAAGAAAATCGAGGCATATACTGTTACAAACCACTGGGATAATGATGTGATTAAAAATCAGATAACTAATTAACGTTTATATACGAATATGTCTGGATACTCCTATATTTCAATGATTAATAATTGAACTTTTATCACGGTATGTCAAATTATCGAGTTTCTATATGTGCCTAAAGAATTTCCGCATATCTAAGAAAAACTTCTCATTATAACCTTTTTTATCATAAGCACATAAATGGCTTGTTTTTTTTTTTTATTAATACAGAAATATATATATATATATATATATATATATATATATATATTATATTATATAATAGCTAGTTGTCATTACTGCGTTATGAAAAGTTTTGTTGGTCCTAGCGATCCAGCTTTAAAATCCATTCCATTGACACAGTAGGCGTGATACGCTAAGAACACTCCCTGTACATCGGCTTTCGAACTAAATGGGCGTATATACTAAGATAGTTTTGCAGTGACTGACTGTTTACGAGCTTGATCGAAGGACTTTGGTTAATAAATTCCAGGCGTTAAAATCTGCTAAAAAGTTCCAGTTTTACCTTTTTTTGCGTATTATACGATGAAACAGCGTACATTGTAATGGAATGCACTTTAATTTCACAATTAATTACTTCTTAAATACTTAAGTATGTGATGCAGAAATGATAAACTATTTAGTTCAACTATTAATCGCTGATCTAAATCTTACATTCATTTTTTTCAGAATTTTAGTGTTTAATTTAATTCGTGAACAAACCTATATCCGGGACATCCCACCTCCAGAGCGGGAGACCAGGAGCTCGAACCTTGTTCATACATGAATTAAAATGTTGAGATAATGTATCATAGCCTGGTGCTCTGTGTTATGACAATGTATCGGCTAGTTTATTCAATGTCAGGATAATATGGCTAGGTTCGATGATATAATTTTCTGTGACATACTGTTTAAGAGTATTGTCGGCGGCATACTGATTCTGTGAACTAGCACCTTTACGTAAAACTATCACCGGGTACACGCTATATAACAAGGCAGACCATTATAAATTTCTCTGGAATACACAAACTTTTAGCTTACCTATAAGCTCCAATTAGCCAACCTTTAAGCTTCAGGCTATAAACATGGCTTATAGGTAGTTTAAAGAGGCGATTCGTCCCGTTTTTAAAACCTTGCTCTTATCGTCGATGTTTGGGAAATACTGATGTGACGTTACAAAAAAAAAAAAAGAAAAAAGAAAAAAGAAAGAAAATAAAAGAAAAGAAAGGAAGAAAAAACAAACATCAAACCATATCAGGATAGAATTATATAATTTTTTCAATTATTATTTAATTTGAATAGATGCACCATTGAAACGAAGCTCCAAACAAGCAATGCATATGGTCTTATTAAACATGTTTCTGATGTTGCTAAATTACAAGTAGTTTACCTTTTTTAAATCCTTTTAGATTATTTATTATTAGTCGCTAGATTAAACAAATTATATGTTTAAACGAGTATCTTCGCTTAAGACTTGTTGAATTACTTCCCTTAGATAATAAACTTTATACAAAATTATTAACATTTATACACTATTACGCTTGTCCTTATATATTTACAAAATTTTTAATTAAAATATTATAATAATAATTGTTTTTAAATGCCACACTTATTTATTTACCTTGTTTACATTAATATTTTGTAGAACATATATAAAATATTACAATGTACTTTACAAAAGTTAAAGTTTTAACATTTACAGTAATATTAGAGCTATCAAATTTGCTTACAATTAAATTGTTGAATTCTTGAGGTAGCTTGTTCAAACGAAACAAGTTGAATATAGATGAGTTAAACAGAATGTTAGGTCCAATACAAAAGTATTTCACTTACTTTGAGACGTTGCCAGCTAAAGGTAAAGGTGCAGAAATTTTGCCCATGCGTTGCGCAGATAACATTATGCAATTGGATTCTTAATCGTGTTATGCCTTTTTTTTTTTTTTTTTTTTTTTTTTTTTTTTTTTTTTTTTTTTTTTTTTTTTTTTTTTTTTTTTTTTTTGAAGCCAAATTATTTTGAAATTACATGGAGAAGCTTTTCAAAATCAATTTTCCGCGATTTTTAAAAGCAAAACTTTAAAATTATAACTGTTTATTGTGTGTCAAATTCTCTAACACCAACATTCCCATCTGGCCTTGTGACATAAATTTTCGGCCTGCGCTCCCGTATTTGGTGAGAATATAATGCTAGTTTACACTTATTCAAATTTGAATAAAATTCATCCGCAGATGTGTCAATTATGAGGCATACACGATTTTACACTGACAAATGGCCATACAGACATACAGCCAGGCATGTTGATCCAGATATAGCCTCTCAAAATAAGTTTGCGGGATGTATAGGTACATTAATACTTGTTGAACTTAAACATATATGGAATTGAATTGAGTTGAGTGATGGTGTTTAACGTTTTGGCAACAAAACATACTTATGTAGTGACTTTGAGTAAGCACTTAAACATATTGAAATCATTTTAGTATTGCTATTTTAGTATTACTATTTCCTATGACGAAAAATCAATCTGCTTTTTAAATATTGTTTACAAAAACTGTATTATCGATGCACAAAAATATTGCTTACAATACATGCAATTGGCTTAACTTATCTATACGTAGTATAAAGGGATCTACCTAGTACCGACACACTTTTTTATATTTATTTTTTAAATCAAGATAATCTATAATAGTATAATATACATAAAAAGTTTTGGAATCTTATCATATTATCGTATAACATATTCTCAAACTGGGTAATGAAGGCTGTGCTGGCCACATATGGTACATAATACCAATATAATACATACGATTATAGTACATTATTAACGAGTTACTATAAATGTACTGCTTTTTATTTTTTCTGACAATTGTTTTTGATGATGATGAAAAGAAATGAAAATATAGAGGTTTACGGCATTGGTGAATAAAAGACAATTACCATGTTTGTTTATGAAGAAGCTATGATACATTTGACTAAGTCCAAAAAGTTTAAAAGATATACTTATATACATCATATTTACTATTTGTAAAGAACAATTCATATTGAAATATTTTCATTGTTTGAGTTTCCTCTTAATATTAGTCTATGACCGAGGAAATTTGATATTATATATATATATATATATATATATATATATATATATATATATATATATATATATATATATATATATATATATAAACAGGACAGGTATATATATATAAGGAATAAAACTTATGTAATCCATTGTAGACCAATAAATCCAATAGAAGCAAAAGAAGACATTTGATATCAACCGAAATCTATTGTGTTTAAGTGGCGCAGTGGTTAGCGCTCCCGCCTATCACCAATGCGACCGGGGTTCGATTCCCAGCGTCGTATGTGATAAGGTATGAGGTCACCTGCTTGAGCACGTGGGTTTTTCTCCGGGTTCTCCGGTTTTCCTCCCACAATAAGACCTCACGCGCGCTAAAATTCGGGCCAACGAGCTAGATTAATATAAGTGGCACAACTTGTTTCTAAATTGTTGTAAAAGAAATAAAGTTTAAAAAAAAAAAAATCTATTGTTAGTTATTATCTTGTCATATTTATTTTCTTTGCTTGTTTCTAATGGCAATTTTTATTGCAATTATCTTGGAATACCTAAATATAATTCAATTTGACAAACTTCTAACGATATCATTGGTCCAAAAGCGAAAATATGTTCACGTCATTTCTCAATGACTCTCACGTGAATTAGCCAAGCACAGACCAGTGCCGATGTGATTTTGACGTTATTCAGAACGAATTCTTTTTAATACACGTCATTTTTATCCTGTTTTTTAAGTTAATTATTAAAAGCAAAAATTGAATAAAGCTATTCTCTCATTTGATTGAGTTGTCTTTAAGCTTTAATGATTAACCTGAATGGACTGCTAATTTCTGAATGACCCGAATGAAAATCAGATTCAATGCTTGAATGTTTTATTTATACCTTCAAAATTAATAACAGGGCTTGTGATATACAGGTCAAGAAACCATGATTTTAACGTTTTTGTTGTTTCGTTGAACTGATTAAAAACAATTGTAAAATTAACACGTGCATTGTGCGTTCGATTTAATAAAACTTGGTATTGTTAAACTCGGGTAGTCAATGGGTTAAATACATAATAATAATAATAATAATAATAATAAAAATAAAAGTTTTTGCGAGCATGCGTGCATGTGTGTGTGTGTGTGTGTGTGTTTGTGTGTGTGTGTGTGTGTGTGTGTGATCTCAAAGTAACCAAAGGTTAAATATCTTTACTTTCTATCTGATTATAAGGATTTAGTTTTGCCGCACAGATCTAAAGTCGCCTGCCTTTAACAGTCTTTATTTGAAACAAGAAAATCGAGGCATATACTGTTACAAACCACTGGGATAATGATGTGATTAAAAATCAGATAACTAATTAACGTTTATATACGAATATGTCTGGATACTCCTATATTTCAATGATTAATAATTGAACTTTTATCACGGTATGTCCAATTATCGAGTTTCTAAATGTGCCTTAAGAATTTCCGCATATCTTAGAAAAACTTCTCATTATAACCTTTTTTATCATAAGCACATAAATGGCTTGTTTTTTTTTTTTTTTTATTAATACAGAAATATATATATATATATATATATATATATATATATATATATATATATATATATATATATATATATATATATATATTATAGCTAGTAGTCATTACTGCGTTATGAAAAGTTTTGCTGGTCCTAGCGATCCAGCTTTAAAATCCATTCCATTGACACAGTAGGCGTGATACGCTAAGAACACTCCCTGTACATCGGCTTTCGAACTAAATGGGCGTATATACTAAGATAGTTTTGCAGCGACTGACTGTTTACGAGCTTGATCGAAGGACTTTGGTTAATAAATTCCAGGCGTTAAAATCTGCTAAAAAGTTCCAGTTTTACCTTTTTTTGCGTATTATACGATGAAACAGCGTACATTGTAATGGAATGCACTTTAATTTCACAATTAATTACTTCTTAAATACTTAAAGCTGCATTAAGGTTATCAATTTTCTGGTTTTTTTTTTTTTTTTGATTTTCTAAAAATATATTTTTTTAAAAATAGATATCTTCTAACCACGATCCGTGACATTCATTTTCTAAAATTTCATTTCTTTTAGCTGTTAAATAAACGGAATCCTCTGACCGTTTGGTCAGAGTTTTACGATGGTAATTATGAGCTTGGAGCATGTGCACGGATCATGTCGGATGTACGGAAAAACCCTAGAACCGAAAGTGAAACATAACAGATTACATTAATTGTCCTTCATTTATATCCAATTGTATTTGACATGGTGTTTTGTATCCCTTACTAAGTCACAAATGACAAATTCAACGAAGTTCTGTGTTTAATTTATCGTATTTCACCGTTTTGAAAGTTGTGTTTAAATTACCCGGGTTTTTGATGACGTAACCATGTTCTAATATAAGATCCTAAATGCTGCATCTCGCTGGGTAAATATTGTGATTTCTGCATTTATTCGAGCTTTTATCGTTGAACCAAATGTAACATTGTTCATTAGGAACATCATTAGTTAGATTAGTACCGTTTTAATTTTTTCTTTGGAAAACTTAATGCAGCTTTAAGTATGTGATGCAGAAATGATAAACTATTTAGTTCAACTATTAATCGCTGATCTAAATCTTACATTCATTTTTTTCAGAATTTTAGTGTTTAATTTAATTCGTGAACAAACCTATATCCGGGACATCCCACCTCCAGAGCGGGAGACCAGGAGCTCGAACCTTGTTCATACATGAATTAAAATGTTGAGATAATGTATCATAGCCTGGTGCTCTGTGTTATGACAATGTATCGGCTAGTTTATTCAATGTCAGGATAATATGGCTAGGTTCGATGATATAACTGTCTGTGACATACTGTTTAAGAGTATTGTCGGTGGCATACTGATTCTGTGAACTAGCACCTTAACGTCAAACTATCACCGGGTACACGCTATATTACAAGGCAGACCATTGTAAATTTCTCTGGAATACACAAACTTTTAGCTTACCTATAAGCTCCAATTAGCCAACCTTTAAGCTTCTATAAACATGGGTTATAGGTAGTTTAAAGAGGCGATTCGTCCCGTTTTTAAAACCTTCGATGTTTGGGAAATACTGATGTGACGTTACAAAAAAAAAAAAAAAAAAAAAAAAAAAATGAAAAGAAAAGAAAAAAAACAACCATCTAACCATATCAGGATAGAATTATATAATTTTTTCAATTATTATTTAATTTGAACAGAGAAACCATTGAAACGAAGCTCCAAACAAGCAATGCATATGGTCTTATTAAACTTGTTTCTGATGTTGCTAAATTACAAGTAGTTTACCTTTTTTAAATCCTTTTAGATTATTTAACAAACAGTCGCTAGATTAAACAAATGATATGTTTAAACGAGTATCATGATAATCGCTTAAGACTTGTTGAATTACTTCCCTTAGATAATAAACTTAACACAAAATTATTAACATTTATACACTTTTACGCTTGTCCTTATACATTTACAAATTTTTTAATTAAAATATTATAATAATAATTTTTTTTAAATGCCACACTTATAAATTTGTTTTGTTTACATTAAAATTTCGTAGAACGTATATAAAATATTACAATGCTCTTTACAAAAGTTAAAGTTTTAACATTTAAAGTAATATTAGAGCTATCAAGGTTGCCTACAATTAAATTGTTGAATTCTTGAAGGGGCTTGTTCAAACGAAACAAGTTGAATAGAGATGAGTTAAACAGGGTGTTAAGTCCAAGACAAAAGTATTTTACATACTTGAGTCGTTGCCAGCTATTAGTTTTTGCCCATGCGTTGCGCAGATGACGTTATGCAGTTGGATTCTTTATCGTGTCATGCCTACCGTGACATGGGACCTCGTTTATTTTAAGTTTCTATCCGAAAGAATCGAGTGCTCGGCGAAAAACAGTCAATTCCCACTTTTAAGTCTTCGACCAGGGGAAGATTGATGTACTAAAACATTCTGTAAACATCATAAACATCAGTTTAACAACTCATTTCGTTGACGAAGGTCGGTGGTTTTTTCAGAACTGACCGCCTTGAAATAAGTTAAAGAATCTTGACTGGGGACACCATTACTCAATCCGACTCCACTTAATTCGTCCAACCCCACGCTGTGAGACGTTTGAAGGCACTTAACCAATCGGCTATTGTGACCTTTTATGTTTCATGTAAGTACTTACCGTTAAAATGAGCCCAAAATACCTGACTGTGAAATTCAAAATATATTGGCATATCTACAGTATCCTCAATTGTATTTATAGATATTGTTATTATGAATTAGATTGAAAAAAAGGAAGAAAAAAAACCATTGTGAATTATTCACAGTATTTAAAAAAAAGATTAAATTTTAATCATACATTGTTTATAGAATAAAGTTTCAGGAATAAAAATTTCATTGTCAGCCAAAAGTGTTAATTAGTTATAACAATTTAAGAGATGAGTATACTTATTAATGTTTTGAAATGTTAAAATTAATTTAAATTATTCTCCATGACTGTATTAATTATTGAGTAATATAAACAAAATCTAATTTTTTTTCAAAATTGATAAAAAAAACAAAAAAAAAACAACAAAACAAATCGATTACTTGTCATCCCTGCTCCCCTTGAAGTAGGTATTGATTGTTTCAACATTCAAAATTTAAGAAAATAACAAAAATTAATAAATAATGTGCTCATAAATCAAATCACGCAATCCGAATTGTAAAATTGATTATCTGCATGTTTTTTTTTATGTTTGCTCATTTTTCCCAACCCAATGATATAATCAAAATATAATAAGTAAAATTTACTTATTTCTGAGACAGTAAACTGCACTGGCTTTCAAAGCCCTGCCTTATTCATGTTAATTAAAGCCTTGCAATGGATATATGTATTTTTGTCTTCATCAAATTCTTTACTAGCTAGCTAGCTAGCTTTGACACATAACTTTTGTATTTTTATTACTATGAAAAAAAACTATAAATATTGCTCACACAGGCAAGATGCGAGCACCTAATTAACTGTGTTACTTCGGGCAACGGATTAACTTATTGATAAAAGAGTGTTTCTACTTTCATTTTCGTTTTGCTTGCAGTCGAAAGGGAACGGTTTGTATATATTTGCTTTTGTGCATTCATACATCCATTTAATACGTTTTATTGATGAATAAAACAAACCCAAACAGTTTACATTGCTGTCAGGGCAGGTAAATGGAAAAATGCATATATTTTTTCACTGGAAACGATGAAAGTCTACATTTCACCGTCTTCCGCCTACCATGTCTCATACCGGAAAAGATCCTAAACATTGCGCATGCGTGCTTGTATTTCTCATAAGACTGACAAAATAATAAACAGAAAATTTACGTTTGTGGGTTCCTTTGCTTGATATAATGTTGTTTAACATCGCATTAGCAGTTTTATGCTTTTCAGCGAGGACCTCAGGTTTAATGAACCGCTAAGGATTATTCTTAAAACCAAATCCTTGTATGTAAGAGCTCAAAAGCTTACTATCAAAAACAAAGTTTAAAAAGAAATTGCTTTTCGGGATGCGTTCACTTATATTAAGGCGGTCATTTCTTAGATTTGGTGGAAGCCTTAGTACCTGGTAAATATCGGTTAGCGACTTATTTCGCCACGTAAACCGACGCGTTATGCCACTCGACGATCGTTCTTCAAGTCATCAAACATCTACTCATCCTACCCCGCATGTGTTTAAAAAAATAATTGAGAGATTTGATAGTATGGACGCATAATCAATATCATTTTTTAATCCGGTACATGCAGATATTTTTCAGGCCATGTCCATGCAAATGGAAAAAAACAACAACAGTATCTTTGTTTCTATTGCCGGTGACAGAGGTTACTGTAATTAACTAAGTGTTACTTATTGTACTTTCAATTTTATTTGACATGTTAATATTCAGTACATTACACGAAGATAACATTTATTATATTAGGTATCTGTCAAACTGCATTGCAATGAATATTACAATAACTATAACTATTGGTAGGGTTCTGCTTTAATTAATTTTTATTCTCTTATTTGATATATCGTCAGAATTAGTGCCTGCTGCTTTGTCTTTTGCCAAATATGTGTTTTTATTCGAATAATGATATATTTAAATTAGAAAAGATAATATATAAGTTATAAGTTATTAGCTCAACCCAAACTTAACACAAACAACGAAAATTGGACAAGTTGAGGAAGGAAGCAGCATAAGTGTATGTATTGCATATATATATATATATATATATATATATATATATATATATATATATATATATATTGTCGTTTTCCTTGATGTTAGTCATTATATCACGTTTTCCATGACTATGCAGCATTAAACTTTCTTTAAAATGGCTGCAGTTGAACAGGACAATATGGACAGAGAAGAAAGGATTTGTAACTTGTGTGATACAAAGACGGATTCCGAGTTAGCTACATGTGTTAATTGTAATATACAAATGTGTGGTATTTGTACAAAAGCTCATACAAGAATGAAATTAACAAAGGACCACAAAATTACATATGATGGACGTACGACGTTGACGCCCTCACAGCACGGTAAAATTTGTTCTACCCATTCCGGTGAACATGTGACTTTTTATTGCTTTTCTTGTAACAGACTCATTTGTCCTCATTGCATAACAAGTTCCCATAACGGTCATAAGTGTTCCGTTATCAAAACAGTTACACAGGAAATATCGGAGAAACTAACCGCAGGACTAGAGAAATCTAAAGCAACTAAGCTGACCGCCATCAAATCAAAGATTGTTGAAGTGGAACACCTTTTAAATGAAAACAACGATGTTGCTAGGTTAAATACTGAAAACATTGAGAAAAGAAGGGATGAACTTCTGGATACAGTTCAACGTATAGCAGAAACGTTCTTAAATACAAATACAACCGCGACAGGAGAAAATGGAAAACAATTAGGAAAAATTTATGTCAGTTTGAAGAATGAATTTACAGAAATGGAACGCTTATACAAAGAACATGCTATCTCTTTTACATCTGGCTCGGATTTGAAAGTGATCATGGCTTTCAATACAATACAGCTGGCATTGGAAAAGAATGACAATCCATCAGTAAATGAACCAAATATATCTTTTAACAAGTTTCTCCCCGGTAATACAAAATGGTGTTCTTTCCTTAATATTTTATTTGGATCATTGGAATCAGAAGAAGAAACAAGTTGTGACTTTGAATCTGATGAAGAAGAAGAACAGACATCCGAGACAGACGACACTGCAACAAGGGAAGAGGAAACGGGGTGTGATTTTGAATCAGATGAAGAACAAACACCAACGAAAGCACCAGAAAATGTGTTAACGGAAGAAATGCCAAAAGATTCACACGATTCTTTGCCTATAAGAGTCGCAGAGATTCAATATACACCAAAAGTAAACATCAACGTAAAAATTTTATCGAAATTCAATCACCTAGGTTTAGCCATTCCATGTATTTTTCCATTTGCACAGAATAAAGTTCTGGTTTTTAGTAAAAATAGTTACCATTATTACTTTTTGAATATGAAAGGGAGAGTACTGAACAAATATAAACAAGATTTTATTATTCAGGACTGCTCTTCCTCAGGAGACAAAGCAATTCTTGTTACCGATGTCGAAAACAAAAACATAAGCAAAATCAGTTTAAAGGGAGAACTTGTTTCTGATATCAATCTTGCATTATTGTATCCATTGTGTCTTTGCAAATCCATGGCTGGAAACATTTTAGTAACAGTTTGTGATGAGCGCACGTATGAAATCAAAGATGACAGTAAACGGATGGTCATGCGGATTGAGTTTACCGGGAAAGTAATAGAAACCTACGAATACCATAATGGACAAAGATTGTTTACAAAAGCCATAGGAATACATGAAAATATAAACGGTGATATTTGTGTGATCGATAGATACAGTGTGGCAGTAGGAAGTCTCGTTGTTCTCAACAAAAAAGGGGAGTTTAAGTACAGGTACAGAGGAGGGTCGTACCAAATTAAATTTGACCCCATCAGAGTTAAATGTGACATACATGGACATATTATTGTCTCTGACAAATGGGAAAATAAAATCCACCTGATCAGTATGACTGGCGAATTGGTGCAATATCTAATGACCAAATCAGAGTTAAAGCACAAACCTCTTTCGCTTGCACCCTGCAAATCTGGATTGTTATGGATAGGGTGTTGGGATGGACGTATGTACCTCATTAAATATTTAGATCAGTGAAAGCTTATCGCTGCCATCCCGCTTGTTTTTGTTAGTGAAGATATTGGAATACAGATTTGTACTTCCGGCTGACAAAAATACAATTAGCATTTGTCGCTGCGTCCTTTTTAGTTCTGGATTTTTAAAGTGCAGATATTGGAATGAAACTTTTCGTACTTTAGACTAAATAATGGAAATAACTGCTTTAGTATAAATGAAGATACATTTTTATATAATATTTTATTTACCAACTTTTATTTGGTCCGAATAATCCTAGAATGTGAAGATAATGGAAAAGTATATGAATATGGAAAATTTGTTTTTAAAAGGACTGAACTTAGATGATTTGGTTCAGGATAGCGTTCAAGTATTAGAAATGCAAGTCAATTTTAGATTTTTAAATAGCAATATATAAAAAATTGATAAAATACTCAAATACTCTCTCTCTCTCTCTCTCTCTCTCTCTCTCTCTCTCTCTCTCTCTCTCTCTCTCTCTCTCACACACACACACACACACACACACACACACACACACGCGAGTTATGTTTTTATCAAAGGTTATAATTTTTTTTATTCCATAAACTGTATGTGTTTCTGGTACTGCTTATTAATTAATTAATTAATTATTATTATTATTAATTGTTCATCAAATTAATGTAAATAACTAGACTATACTTTTGTTTTGTTAAACTCGACACACCTGTACGTGTAAATAATATAAATATAAGCATTATACATCTGTTTCCACCTCTGGTCGTGTTTGAGTGAACTGAACTGTTATAAACCTATATGATTTTTGTTTATTAATTAAATCCTACAAATCTTTTAATCAGTGTAGTCAATTTGTATATTGTTCTTAAAACAATCAATGTCACGGTACTGTACGTGCTCATTTCTGTCTGCGTCTGCAACAAGGCAACATGTTTTAAGATGGTTGAAATCGTATTAATTGTTTCGGTAAAGAATTTGGTCGTGTTATTTATAAAGCAACTATAGATACCAAAATAAAAAGTTAAGATACATAACAAGACATGCCACGATACTTATGTTACAAAAGTTACAAAATTATGGTGGCTTATTTCTGACATCGACATAATTTTAGTTGACATAAAATTATCTCAACATGTCGACTTACTATCTTGAAAAGTCCAGGTAATATCTATGGTGTATGGTGGCTTATTTCTGACATCGACATAATTTTAGTCGACATAAAATTATCTCGACATGTCGACTTATTATCTTGGCAAGTCGAGATATTATCATGGAAAGTTGTGATACCAAAATGACAAGTTGAGATAAGTAACATGACATGCCGCGATACTTATGTTGACCAGTCGTAATAATTATCTCGATATCTCGACTTTTTTTTATCGCGGCAAGTCGTGTTACTTATCTCAACTTTTTATTTTGGTATCACAACTTTCCATGATAATATCTTGACTTGTCAAGATATTAAGTCGATATGTCGAGATATTAAGTCGACATGTTGAGATAATTTTATGTCGACTAAAATTATGTCGATGTCAGAAATAAGCCACCATAATGGTGGCTTATTTCTGACATCGACATAACTTTAGTCAACATAAAATTGTATCAACATGTCGAGTTATTATCTTGACAAGTCGAGATAATATATGAAAAGTTGTGATACCAAACTAAAAAGTTTAGATAAATAACAAGAGATGCTATGGTGGCTTATTTCTGACATCGACATAATTTTAGTCGACATAAAATTATCTCGACATGTCGACTTATTATCTTGGCAAGTCGAGATACTATCATGTAAAGTTGTGATACCAAAATGACAAGTTGAGATAAGTAACACGACATGCTGCGATACTCGTGTTGACCAGTCGTAATAATTATCTCGATATCTCGACTTTTTTTATTGCGGCAAGTCGTGTTACTTATCTCAACTTTTTATTTTGGTATCACAACTTTCCATGATAATATCTTGACTTGTCAAGATATTAAGTCGATATGTCGAGATATTAAGTCGACATGTTGAGATAATTTTATGTCGACTAAAATAATGTCGATGTCAGAAATAAGCCACCATAAGATGCCGCGATACTTGTGTTCCAGAAGTTACAAAAAATAAGTCGCGATATCGAGATTATTATCACGACTGGTCAACACGAGTATCGCGGCATGTCGTGTTACTTATCTTAACTTTCTATTTTGGTATCACAACTTTTCATGATATTATCACAACTTTCCATGATATTATCCCGACTTGTCATGATATTAAGTCGGCATGTTGAGATAATTTTATGTCGACTAAAATTATGTCGATGTCAGAAATAAGCCACCATAAATATCAGGAAAAGTTGTGAAACCAAAATAAAAAGTTTAGGTAAGTAACACGACTTGCCGCGTTAAAAATAAGTCAAGATATCGGGATAATTATCACAACTGGTCAACATAAGTATCACGGCATGTCGCGTTATTTATCTCAAGTCGACATGTTGAGATAATTTTATGTCGACTAAAATTATGTCGATGTCTATGGTGGCTTATTTCTGACATCGACGTAATTTTAGTCGACATAAAATTATCTCAATATGTCGACTTAATAACTTGACAAGTCAAGATAATATCATGGAAAGTTGTGATACAAAAATAAAAAATTGCGATAAGTAACACGACTTGTCGCGATAAAAATCAGTCGACATATCGAGATAATTATCACGTCTGGTCAACACGAGTATCGCGGCATGTCGTGTTACTTATCTTAACTTTTTACTTTGGTATCACAACTTTCCATGATACTATCTTGACGAGTCAAGATATTAAGTCGACATGTCGAAATAATTTTATGTCGACTAAAATTATGTCGATGTCAGATATAAGTTACCATAGATGTCAGAAATAAGCAACCATTAACATCAGCTACTGTAATTTTTTTTTTTCTTTTTTTTTTGAATTTGCGAGTATCACATTATGCGTGCCTACCCTAATACGGAAATTCGCGACCTTAATCCATGTGATTGATAACATTTTCGATCTCTAGTTTTTACGGTATAAAATAAAATAAACATTTACGGTACTAATGTGTCAGTTAGAAATGTCCATGTTTTTGTTAAGAGCTTTCATCATACCTTTATTTTCCAACCAATGTTAAAATGACTGAATTTTAAACTATAATCGAAACTACATTGTATGTTAACTTTCATATCAATTTCTTCATTTAAAGCGACACAATTTAAACGGAACTTTAATAATTGAGATCATAAAACCACTTGATAATGCTTCCGTCTTTTATAACAACACTTGAATATATATATGTATAACCATCCCTTTAAACATTAAACAGCATTAAAATATGGAAAGTTTTTACTACACACTATAATACGATGTGATCGAAGATCTTTTAAGACAAACTACAAAAGGAAAGAAATAATAATTTCTTATATATGGAGAGTGAAGTGGAGTAATGGTGTTTTACGCCCCAGTCAAGATTCTTTCACTTATTTCGAGGCGGTCAGTTCTGGGATGTGGAAGAAACCTGAGTGCCCGGAGAAAACCAACGACCTTTGGCAAGCGCTAAAATATGAAACAGATGAACTTATTTCAAAGGTTTGGTTAAAACCTTTTTGTGGGTTCTTAGTTAGACACCTTATTTTAGAAGGGACCATCGATATAAACACATAAATTGTGAAAAAGCTTCAACAACAGCTCAGGAAAAATATTTTAAAAAAAATATTTCAATCTATTAGTTTCATTGAAATAATTTGATAACGTTTTGCTAATACTTTTAGGAAGAGTTTCTTAATGTGAAATTTATAAACTACATTCATTCTCATTTGATTATTCCTCGAAATCTCTTTAATAAAGCGTAATCATAATCGTCCTGCAGCTCGCAACTGTCAAATATATAACGAACCTGTCAGATTACGCTGTGTCAACTCATAGCAACGTCATAACATGGTCAAACAACATGGCTAGTACATCTTCTGACACTACACACTTTCATGTCGTACAAACCGAGGATTTTTAAATGTAAAATGTCGCAGGCATCTGATTGAGAATCAAATTCTATAACTTTAGATATACATTATAAGCACTGTGGTTTTTAGATATATTTATTCTGGTCCTATATTAATGGCAAAACTAATTTAGACAAACGTCGTAACTTTCTAAAGAAGTAAATTTGTACCAGTAATTTATTACCGAAGGTGTAGTTGTACAACATTGCACGTCTCTTTTTCCTACATCAGCGGACCACAAGTTTTTTTCCCTTAATGATAAATCCCAATCTTATAGAAAACAGCGTAAAAAGAGAGTTCGTTAAGTGTAAGTCGTTGGTTCTTTCAAGTTACGCCGAGTTTCACAAACATCTAATAGACCGCTTCCTTGTAACACCATAATCTTGAGTGTCAAACAACATTAATATTATTATTTATTTATTTCTGTTGTTTCAGAGGGTTGTATTTTTCTTATGCACATTAGTTGAGTTGAGTAATGGTGCTTAACGTCCCAGTCAAGAATAATTCACTTTTTTCGAGACGGCACCAGCTATAGGCGAAAGAAAGGCGACATTCGTAATGCCGAGTGCTTGGCAAAATAACAGTCACTACCCACTTTTAAGTCTTGGGTCTGTCCCAGACGAGGTTCGAACCCACTACCACCCGCTTAAAGAGCAAGCATTCTACCAACTGAGCTACCGCACAGGGTTTTAGCTTTAGCAATCCATATCAAATGTTTGTATGTTCCGTTGTTGAAGTCAATTTTACTATCTCTCGATATAATTTATTGCTGCGGATTTTATCCCCGAGTCAATACAATTACTTATATCGAGACGTTAAGCTCAAGATTGAAGAAGAAAACCAGGATGTAATTTTAGGCACACTGTAATAGTGTACGTTTGTTCTCCTAAATTATATTGATTGTGTAATAATAAAAATAATAAACGTTACTTTTCTGAAGGTAATCTTTTAGATAGTATGAATATTTCCGTTCATTTGATTCTTATCAACAAATGATTACAGAATATTTTTCATTTCTTGGATAACTATTACTTCTTTTATCAGACTTGAAATAAAGTGGGTAGTGACTATTCGTTCGCCAATCGCTCGGCAGTACGAAACGGCTCTTTCGGATGGGAACTTGAATTAAACGAGGTCCCGTGGCTCGATAACGAACCCTTCTGAATAATGCCATCAGAGCATCGCACAGGCAAAATTTCTGAATTTTCGTCTATAGCTGGCGACGTCTCTATATATGTGAAATATTCTTGACTTGGTTGTTCAGCACCATTACTTCAATCTGAACTCAACTTTTGTTATCACACAAAACAATCTTCTCCATCTCTTGACAAATTAACTCAGAATCAATAATCAATAAATAAAAGACCGTCAAATTGTTTACTGGTGTATTCAGTTGAAGGTTTCTTTTTCAATTACGATGTAGAAATTATTTTATTTTGATTTGTCAGGCTATCATGCAGCTGGCTAAATTGATCACTTAATCAATGTTTATTCGTCAAGAAGGAATGAACATTGACATCAATGGAATAATGTTATTCCATTTAAATGCGTATAATTTGTAAAACACTTTTAAGGTTATTGTCAGTGTTTATTTCAGTTAATTTTCTTTGTTAATCTTGGAAAAACAATGTTAGAGAAAATGATACAATTTTACAACATTTTGAGTAGTTTATAATGGAAATTTTCAGCTTTTGGCATACGCTTAAATAACTCAATTCAAAACATCGTGCCATATCTTCTAATATCAGAAAATAAAGTGCTGGTGCACCTTCTCAGAAAAATGGGTCGTCCCCTGTCATTCAAAAAAAAAAACATTTAACATCTGACCCCCGGTTAAAAGTATTCTATGACGTCACTGATCGCACATGGATCATTGTCTTTATGAAGTTGCAAAATATAGTCGACATCAAATACTTTATTGAAACAAAAATAATGTAATTATAAATATAAGCTAGAATTACAATCAAACAATTATAAAAAAAATCAAGAGATATATAATGCAAATTGCACATATTTGCCATTCATGAATACAGACTTAGGGGCCCTGATAATTTAAAAACAGAAACAAAATATATCAATCAAGAACATTGCTATCAGAAAATATGTGTTACGTAACAACTTGACAATAAAAACACAAACAAAGTTTAGACATTTAATTTACACATCTCAATCGTTATTGTTTTCTAAATAATGAATGTTTAAAAATTCGTGATTTCAAAGACCATTGGGAGATAATTATGCTTCCTTGCTTCAGTCCTGATACATCATTGTGTCAAAGTTATATTGATATTGCAAGTTTAATACGAATTAAATTTATGTTATCGTTGTAGATTTATTGAATTTTGAGAGAAATTAAATGATGTTCTTCATTATTGTTTTTTTTTTTTTTTTTTTTTTTTTTTTTTTTTTTTGTTTTTTTTTTTTTTTAAGTAAATATTATTAAAATTACTTTTTCATTAATTAAAAGAGAACCAATGCTTCTAATACTTCATTGCCCAAACAAAGGTGTATTAATGTGACATTTTTCGAGTCTTGTTAGGTTGAATAAAGTTATATAAATTAACTGAGAGACATATGCTTTATAAGTTGCAAATAAGTTTTACTCTTGTTCCGGAATCCCTTTTCGTACCATTTATAATATTTTGTGTATATTATTCAAATAAATAAAATACTGTTTAAACTAAGTTGCAAATAATCACTCTTTATATTTTTGGGAGTATTTCAAATAATCCTACGGTTTTGAATAATTTTTCACAACAAACTGAATTGTGACGCTAACACCCACATAAACAAAAGTGTAGAATTTATTAAATTTAAAGAGAATGAAAACGTTTAACAATAGTGTTTATTAAAAGTGATTTATATATAAACAGGAAAACGTGATGATGATTAATCAAGTAGCATACATATAAAAACATACCAACCCGGTCTGAAGTAAGTAAATATTGGTCTTAGACCCATTATTGTTTTAGATAAAAGTGTGTGTGTGTGTGTGTGTGTGTGTGTGTGTGTGTGTGTGTGTGTGTGTGTGATTTAAATGATGCTCCCGCAACCAAAACGTATAAGTAGGCATTTTTATTACTTTTTGTTTCTTTTAATTTGCATTTAAGAAAAGTGTAATCGGGTTTTTGTCATTAATAATACGTACATAAATACACTATTTTAAAAGTAACAAAATTTAAATAAACTGTTTCAATATAAACGTTTATACTTATTTGTCTTAAAAATACAACAGCGCAAAAAATTTAATTTCTCTCTATATTTGCCAAACAAATTTTTAAACGGTTTTAAATTTACTTTTTAAAACAAAAACTTCAATTCAATTAAAATAAGAGAATAACTATGGAGTGGAGTGGAGTAATGGTGTTTTACGCCCCAGTCAAGAACCTATCACTAGGCGGTCAGTTCTGGGATGGTGGAGGAAACCGGAGTGCCTGGAGAAAACCAACGACCTTCGAAAAATAAAATCAGTTCACTTAGCATTCTCAAAATAAGATTTTTTTTACTTAACCATTATATCAAAAAGATATCTTTGATTTTAATTATTTTTAATTATTCATATTGTTAAATCACCTGACCTTTTGAATGAAAGTATCAAACCGTTAAACAATTTAAGTTTGTAAAGGATTACTTAATAAAGATTTCATACAAATGACTTTTTTTTGTTCTATTATAAAACAATTTTATATATTTGTTAATTATTAATGCAGGTTTGTATTAATACAACTTATTCGTAATATTTTTTTGTTTCAAGGATATGTGATGCAATGCAAATAACAGATTGAAAATATTTTCATAAAATGTCTTTTGTTGCAATCAACTTATATAATTAAAGACACGCCGTTTTTGAAATCATTCCTTCGTTCTTAAAGGCAATAGATTTTCCAAACCATGTTATAAATGTATAAATGGTAATTTGTATCTAATACTCAATTCCCATGTTTTATTAGAAACGTTTATTGTTAATATTCTTTGTCGACAATCACATTATTGTACAGATTATGGGTAAAACACATTAAAACTTAATGATTGTTCTAACATACCATTTTAATACACTTTTGATATGCAATAACGATAGATAAATAATTGTAATGTTCCACTGTTTTATTTGCTTTTGAAGGGTACGAATGTTACTTATTTTATTAGTATTGCGATAAACTCCTCATTACTTGATAAATTCCTGGAATGTTCAAATTTATGCTGAACTCATTTTAAAGCGAATTCCACGAGGACATTTTTGTGTTACTCAGTTTATAAACCAATGCATCATTATACAGAGGGTTTAATAAACGTAAATAAATAACATAAATGTAATATAGCTTAAGCTTAAGGCTTGTAAGATTCGATGATTTTTAATGAGCATTTAATGCCAATTGTTTGCATGGTAAAATGTGATAAAGTTAAACAAAATGCACCTCAAGTAGATCATTAAAGATGTATTAAAGGTTCATTCAGGTCTCAATACTCTTATAGCACCCGGCCTCACTTCTTTGATGGAAGTTCACGTGTACAACTGCTCACTTCTTTGATGGAAGTTCACGTGTACAACTGCTCACTTCTTTGATGGAAGTTCACGTGTACAACTGCTCACTTCTTTGATGGAAGTTCACGTGTATAACTGATTTTGCCAGCTTTAAAAGTTTTTTACTCCCTTTTTTTTTTTTTTTTTTTTTTTTTTTTTTTTTTTTTTTTTTTTTTTTTTGATTGTGGTTTGGACAAGGACTTGTATGTTTGTTTTATTTTATAGCTTAAAGGCTTAACTTATTAGTCGTTGAAGACATTGCATTTAATGTCATATTTAGATTGTCTTCATATTTAATAGATGAATTGACTTTTTTCCATTCAATTTGTTACAATGTATGTATGTTAAAATCTGTTTAAATACAATTTTTAGTTTACAAATCATTTACATACTAAAGCTTGTTTTAGCTATTTTTTATTTTAAACGTTTAAGTTTGTCATCTGCAAAAAGACCCATTGCAATGTTAAAATAACGTCACGCAAGATAATTTTAAGAAATATATAATCATAAAGATAATATTTAAAAAAGAAAAGAACACTTTTAATGATTGAAATTACATTAAGAGATATAATTTGATTTTAAATTTTCTTAATAATCTATAGTTTTGAATCACTTAACCTTTTTCTTGAAGGAAAACAAAACCAATAAACCTAAAGCAATGTAAAAAAATTAACTTAAATACTGAACCACAAAAATAACTTTATGATAAATAACTATAGGATAAATTAGATATAGCTTTAGGTTATGCGATTCGATGCTCTTAATTGTTTATTTGATACTTAATGCTTAAACGGTACAATTTGATCCCTTTGAACACAATTAAGGTGTAACAATTCATTAAGATGTATTAAAGGTTCATTAAGGTCTTAATACTTATAGAGCCTAACGTCTGCTGAAGACATTTAACAAAAATTATAATTTGTATTTATATTTAATGGATGAATAAACTTGTTGTTATAATAAATTATTTTAATGTAACTAAAGTATAATTTCAGGCTATGTTTTATTTTGAACATCATGAATTTATAAGATTATTAGCTGCAAAAAGGGATCTATTTAAACTAGAAAATGATACGCTAATAAATGCAACATATATTTATTTATTTATTAAACATTCTTTGAAAAGAAAAAGCTATACATTTTGATAATCGATATTTTATAAACAGGTGTTATTGTTAACATAAATATTTTAACTTGTTTTGTATAATCTTTATTCTTAGATAACTTTTCGACTTTTTTCTGGAAATAAAACCAACAAAACCTGAAACAACCAAATTGTGTAAAGAATAAAAATAAAACAAACATACCAGTCCTTGTCCATATCACAATCCCAAAAACAAAGTAAAAACTTTGCAAACTGGCAAAATAAGGTGATACACGTGAACTTCCATCAAGGAAGTGAGGCCGGGTGCTCCGGAAGGGTAAGCACCTCCTGTTTAGCTAGCTACACCCGTCACGTGCAAGTCAATTTTGAGAATGAAAGGAACAAAGAACTATGGTAAGTCAAATATATCCAGTATAAGTTGGGATACAGTGACTACATACTTATCAACAATATTGTGATGACGGCCATAAAACTTTTTAAGGGCCCTGATTAGCCTAGGCTTGCAATATCCTTGTGTCAACAATTTAATTGTAAGTAATTTGCTTCGTTGCAGAAAGTTCCCATAGTGGGAACAAGCTCTACCGTACCGTATTAACTGTGAAACATATACACCATACGCAGAAGAAGCAGGGATATTACTGCAAAGAAACGGAAAGTTGACAATAGAAAAATTGAAGTCATCACGTTTGTCGTATAGTTTCAGATGTAACCTTTCATGGGTGTCATAATTGAGGTATAAGTCCAAATATTAAGCAGAACATGGAGAATCTGTCGTGTCTTTTATTTCAAGCTCACTTGGATAGATGACATTCACATATTCTCCAAATTTGTGATTATTTAGAGAAAGAACGTCATCTATATATCTGTATGTGTAGTTGAATGATTTAGCGACAGTCTTTTTTCCAGATTTGACAAGGTTCTGTAAAAATTCTGATTCATATGAATAAAGAAACAAATCAGCAAGTAAAGGCGCACAGTTTGTGCCCATTGGTATACCGATTGTTTTCTGAAAGATAATATTGCCAAACACAACAAATATGTTGTCTATCAAAAACTCTAACATTTTGTTGATGGTATCTTCAGTATATTTTTGTTTGCAGTCTGTATGGTGTTTTACAAAATAACCAGAATCCCTGTTGAACTTAAATAGAAAAATATAGAAAATGCTTACCCTTCCGGAGCACCCGGTCTCACTTCCTTGATGGTAGTTCACGTGTGCAACTAATTTTGCCAGCTTTCAAAGATTTTACTTCGTTTTTTTTTTTGGATTGTGATTTGGACAAGGACTGGTATGTTTGTTTTGTTTTATATATACTAAATCTACACTTATGACAATCGTTTCAGTCATCTAAGAACGATTTTTATTTTTTAAAGCACATTTGTATTTTATTACACTTATCTTACAATTATCTTACACATCGATGTTTTTGTGTTTGTTTGTTTGAAGGATATGTTATGTAATTTAGATGACTCATTAGGTAATAATTTTACAAATGCCTAGTTTTGCAATCAAGTTTATAAAATTAGAGACATGTTGCTTCTGATATCATTTCATTGTTCTTTGAGACATTCAATTTCCGAAATAATGTTTCATGTTTTATTAGAAATTTGTGTCTAATACTCTATTCCTATGTTTAATTACCAAGGTTTATTGGTAAATGTCTTATGTATGCAATTGCATCAATTTACAGATTATGAGTAAAAACAAATTTACCTTAAATGATTGCTGTAAATGTCTTTTTAATGCATTTTTGATATGCATTAATAAAACTAATATATCATAATGTTCCATTGTTTTCAATCTCTTTTAAAGGTACTTCTATTACGTGGGCATGATGTCTGATTTTTATGTTTATTTATTAGATATAATACATAGGTAAATTACTGCTAAGGGTAATGTATATATTTTTTATTATTTTTATGTTTACTGTTTATGTTAATTCTCAATGTATGGACACAATAAAGATGGGTCATACAGCTGCGCCATATACACCAACTATATTGAGTAGTTTCGACAATGAAACATGGTTGTTTAAATGTTAACTGTTTTAACAAGCTTAAATTTGTGTAAAAAGACTCTCAGTCTTAGAGAATCTTATGTATTTTACACAAACAATTAAGTTTCAGTATTGAGTCTTACCTTGACTGTCTCATTTAAATATCTAATGTTGCAGCTAACTCAGGATGTAGCATTCCCAAACCCAAATCTACCAATTTCATTTGTAATGTTGGAAAAACTTTTCGATTGCACATTCTATGGAAATTTCACCATATCAGTATTTAGTCTGATTTTGTGGATTTTGATTTGGACATGGACTTGTATGTTTGTGTTTTATATTACTCCGGTGGTCATATTTAAAAATGAGATTGATAGTCTACAAGGCCGATAGCGGTCAGGAATTTTTTCCACATACTTTCCGTAAAACGATCTGAGCAACACAAAAAGTAGACCTGCTATTTTTTATTATAAAGTATCGTTAAACATAACAACAACTAATGCCGTTACTTACTTGATATAAAGTTCATTTCCCTGTTTAATATTGGATTACTAGGAAACATTCTTGAATTTAAAACATATTACAGTGCTCTCCCCAGTAAGCAGGAGTCTTGGTGCCCGAAATGTCTTTAGCGCGCACCGAGATGTCTATAGCGCATTTACCTAAACTTATAAGTTACAACCCCTCCCAGCACAGTCTAAATTGAAGATGTGTGTCAGTTTGCTTGCTGAAGGTGTGTGATTTTCTACGGGTAATCTGGTTTTCTCCACATTGCAATTATGACCGCCTTGATATAGGAAATAAATCCTAAATGGAGCTTAAAACACCATCAACTCAGTCTTTAACTCATAAAAATATATACAAGAGTTTAAGTGGAACATTAGAATGATAGTGTGACAAACGGAAAAATCAAAAAGGTTTAGATTTCAAAAATACAGTTACAGATCAACATTTATCCAAATTTTTCAATACCAATACGGTCGACCACAGACAAAAAATAACGGGAAACCTAGTTTTTTTCCGTACTGAAAATAACAAGGAAATTTTTAAAGACTAAACAATTTTGAGGTCTACCGTTTAATTTCTTGAAACCATAATTATATTGACAAATACTACACTTTTAACGTGTATACAATCGATTGTTTTACACATTGCATTACATGTAAAACATTTTTAAAAAATATATTCATAATTTATTTGTTTGTGATCTTGCTGTTTCATTTAACCAGCTTTCACTACCATTGTTCCATTTTATTTTATTTACTTTTTTATACATTTCAAATATATTTTTTTAAAAGACGATTCTCCATGGAAACATTTTATTGCTTCATGTAAAACAAAGAATATCCTTTCATCTCCTTTTTTTCTATTTCATGAAGATTTTCTCCTTTATTTCGTACATAAAAAACTTGTACAATAATAATCTTTGGTTGACATCGCACCCCCTCATCATTATTCATTCACTCGAGAATATTTTGAATGCTATCGTTTTTCTTAAGGCAAATCCAAGGAAATATTTCCATGTCATTCTGTTTGAATCTCGATACATCATACTGCGTAGGTTTAATACACTGATACGCTTAAGCTTTAAATCTCCAATATTCGGTATCATGCTTATCCATATGTGATGCAAAATATTTTAAGGGTATTATGGTTTCAAGTAAAACAAAACACACGTCTTATTATTAATTGAAGATGTATTAAAGGGTACATTTAGGTCTCAATACGATGTCAGTCTAAGTTTGCTTGATTGATGTGTTAAGGCATTTATAAAATATGGATGATTAGAAATACGGATAGCTAAGAGAAAAAGTGACTCGATCTAATTAAATTTTTAAAATACTAAAATACCAAAATTGTAAAATATGATTGTTTACATTCCAAATTTGACTTAAGCGTAAAAAAATATTTTTATCTTGATGTTTAAAGGCTGTAAGTAGAAGAGAAGATTTAGCATTTGCATTTGTAAACGTAACATGCTTTCAAAAAATAAAAAATCCAATGATTCATAAATCGATATTACAATGCCAAAATATATTTTTGTAATTTTTTAAATATTTTTATTATCATTATATTGTTAAAAGTATTGAATCGACATAAAAAGCCAAGTAATCCATAGTGATTCTATCTTAATGACTGTTCTCCATAGTCCTAACTATAGCGTATTTATATCGAATATCATCTTACCAATGTCAATTGATCAATTAATGTTGGTTTGAAGTATTATGTAAATGATTAAATTTAGATACCCCATACACAGAGAAATGCCTGATAGAGTTCAATTATTCTAGAATTTTAGAGAGCCTGATTGTTTTCACGACAACTACACTGTCTTTCGCCCGATAGTCTTGAGTACGTTTGGACAATATCCAAACAGAACATATAGAATATTGACTAATCGACTAAGAAAAAGTAAAACATCTCAGAGTAATCTGATTTTAATTGGTCAATATTAATGTTTGGAACAAGTAAGTAAATTTTCTTGTAAATTTTCATACACACATAACCCTACAAATACAAATGTATATAATAAGCTTCACGGGCAATTAAATGAGCATCGTTTATTGCTGGAGCTTCTGTGTAGGCATTAATTGCAATATTCAAATTCAATTATTGTGATTGTTAAAATGGCTTATTTTATACACTTTTAATATCTATTCATGAGGGAAAATATATTGTAAAGTTTTGCTGATTTATAAAATAACGTGTGATATATTTCTGACACAAGTTCTAGAAGTACATATATAATATAGATATTTTTCTAATAAAAACTGAAACAATTTGTATAATTAAACACTATTCAACATTGTAAAGAAACATGTGCATTGGGTAATATTCAGCACAAAAAAAACTAGGATTACTGGAATTTCGAGAAATGTTAATTAATAAAAAGTGAAACAGTAAAATAAAATCACAAAGCCTCAACCCGTTTAATTATCTAAAAAAATTAAAACAACATCTTGTAATAAAGGACTATAGGCCTATTTCCTTATCCGAAAGAATGTTTAAAATCTTTGCAGATAGTAGACAAATTTCCTAAATTTTTTCTTAAAACAACACCACGTGACTTGAGGTGTATCGCATTAAAAACAAAGTTGTTTTGATTAAATGATCATAGGATGCGATTTTAAACATCGCGCTTACTTAAGGGTCCCCTACACAGTTTTTAATATTGAGCCTTGGTGCATAGAATGTTACAGCAAATCTGTTCGTCTTAAACCGTATTCTTATTGGGAAAAAGTAAAACATTGATTTTCCTAGGAACTCTAAATCCTTTAACGTTTCTTCAGTTGTTTCTTTTGTGTTGCTGCCCTTTCTAGCTTCTGGGTTCCTATTTCAGATGAGTGTTAAATGGTATTGCTGTTCTTTAGGCTTCACTGATCAAACAACAATTTCATCAGAAGTGAAACTATTTTTCTTAATGTATAGAAAACATTTAAGATTTTTTTCTTATTATTTACAGACAAAAGGAATTATGATTAAAATAGATATGAATCTGTATCTCAATATCTTCTATCAATAATCTATCAACTAAATAGTAATCCAAGATTACTTTACTGAAATAATTTAATTTTCTACACTAAGCAATCTGTACAACACGCAAGGCAATTGATTAAACCTTCAACTTATTGGTTTTACGTATAACCCACGTCAATTTTGTCCATTACCTTAAGATAATACTTTTGAAACTTTTTTACTTTATCCTAGACTTTAAAGGGAAGTTTATAAGTTACCAGTTAAGCAAATATATAACACAAATACCAGTGAAATTTTGATGTGCCAGATGTGCACATTTCGAAAATTCATTCCTCTTTAGTGACACTAAGACCAAAATAATAGATAAAAAACATAAGGCAAACAGTTGAAAATAATGAATCGAAAGTTCCAAAATTACATAAATCCAAATCCAGCTACGGAATGATTTGCATGAGGGACCAAACCTTAGTTTTAGATAAATTTCAAATTTTAGACGGCTTAAATTTTTGCTAATTTAGCAACTGATACCTCATTTTTTGCAATCAAATTGCATTTTATTTTAGAAAAGACAAAAGGTTATAACATTTTAACATTACGCCTTATTATTTACATAAAAATATTTTCATACTTTGATACAATTGTCGTTTAGCTGATTTTAATGTGTCTGCAAAATTATTTTTAGT